>RYFJ01002037.1:0-121809 GCA_003991445.1 Oryza meyeriana var. granulata | reverse complement strand
ATACATTATACACCATCTGCATCAGGGAGTAAAATATTCATAGCCACACCGGCATGGACATTGCCCAAACTCACCGGATTAGTCTCACCTAGATAAGGTATTACTTTTTATGAAACTGGTTGTGGAAGGTGTCGAGTCGGTCGACGTGTTGATTGACCAGTGACCAGAGCTGGTGTCGTAGTCGGTGAGGACTTGCTGAGCGTGTGTAACCTCATCAGTAACGCCTGGTCGTGGTTTAACTCATCATGCGGCCTGGTCAACGTGGTTAGATTGAATGAAAAGCTGGTCGGCTGTGTAAGCGCTATCCGGTTGATCTGTTAACTGGTATAACGTAACCATGGAACCGTTATCTGGTTAACCGTAAACCGGACGGTGTCTGTACGGTTTAACGTTAATCAGTGAGATGGTTGATGGTGTATCGTCAATCAGTTGAATGTGGCCGGCTAACTGTTACGTTAATCATAGAATATTGTAAAATAAATCAACTGTTACTGATTGCGAACTACTACTTTTGCAACTGCTCTACGCAAATTAACCCTAGCTCATCCTTGTACCTGTCATATGCAATATTTGTGATTGTTGATTACTTTGGGTTCCGTACCAGCCTTGCTCCATTTCCCTCTCAATGTGGAGGACCGCTCGATAGATCACCGAGGATTACTGGCTCCACGTCAATGCCTGTTTTGGATTGGAATCTGCTTGCAGTTGTTATAGACTATTTATCTTTTCCGCTGCTATCAATATAAATTATTCTATTTGTAAGACATCTTTGAACTTGTGTGTACCCTACTTTCCGGGCAGGATTTAATACACATTAAATCTTCAGAACTTCTTGGTGGCATTTCAGGCTACAATTGTATTAGACCGCTTACCGTAGACCAAGCAAATGAAACCCTAAGACCCTCGAAATTCTCACTTGCATATTTTTATATTGGTTATTTTGGAAAAGTGAATTCGTTCTTCGGTGGACATCTTGGCGTTTATTCATGAAATGATCAAGTCGGAATCTATTTTAAAAATTTATTCCTGTAGCTAGTGGTCCAAATTTTAAAACAATTGGTCAACCTTAAGGGGAGTGATTAATGCATGCATAAAACTATTCATATTTCTTGCAGATTATGAAAATTTTTTCGATATTTGTTTCACGGATGGTGTCTCACGGTATCAACTTTACTTACAATAAATTCATACTGCATAAATCGTTTGCCTTCAAATTTTACGTTACTCATTTGGTCTGAGTATACATTGATTCCCCTCCTTGTTCTAGCAGATGACAACTCAACACGTCACAGACTTGTGCGCTATGAAGAACTATGATGTGAAGCTTCACTTTGGGGTACAGCCATGCCCCAATGATTCAATGGAGCCCATGGATACTCCCACATCGGTTGTTTGAGACCGTCGAATTACCTCGGCCTGCTATTCGAGTGGGCGCACCTTCTGTCACACCTGCCAGAGGCCGCTTTCCGCCTATGGAAAGCTACGCGTAGCACCACCTACCCCGCCACCCCCGGCTTACCCTACTCCCCTACCGGACACCCACGACCAGACTACAGTCGTTCAGCTGCGGACAATGAGAATGACACCACCTCGTCCCATGAGCGGACGATGAAGCCAGGCTACAGGCATGCAACTGGGTGCGTGCGCCCACGACCGAGCGCAACAGATGACTATCATGAGAACTCAGAACCACAACCCTGAACAGAAAGTCGTGACAAGGGACAGCCCCACACGGTGGAGCCAGGAATCTTTTCCGGGGCGGGGGACTCTAGGAAAAAAAGGACCCTTCCTCCGTGCGTCAGTTGGCTCAGAAACGGCCACACGCACCACACCCTACCAGCTCCAGCCCTACCAGCTCAAACTCCATACCACACGAAAGGAATTGGGATGGAATCACGCTTCGTTCTTCGACGATGCTCTCAGGATCACCACATCCACGGGCTCACTTCACTGACGATAGCCAGCTCCTCCAGCAGCCGCACCCGCAGCAGCAGTCTTCATCCACGAAGTGGGATACGCGGGTGATCCAGAAGCACCACTGATAAACGGCACGAGCAGGAGCCGGAGTACACTCTGTACGCAGAAGCCGCGGACATTGACCCCACCCTTAAGTTTTGTTTGGGTTTTTTTTAGTTGATTTCCTATTAGTTGTAATGTTAGAAGTTGTTGTTTGGTTAGTTGCATACCGTTGTTGGTATGTCCGCCAAAGTACAGTTAACTATTTCTCTCATGTTTCCAACCAAAATTTCTTAATTTAATTCACACTTAATATTCACTCTGTTTCTGAGCCACCTTTTTTCTTCCTTCCTCTGCTCTCCCCCTCTAGATACACAAGAGTGGACCGTGCTGCCAGCGACGAGCTACTAACCAACAGAAGAGCACTCAGAATCAGGGGGACAACCCAACCACGTCCACCGCGCTCCGAGATCTGACTAACAATCAACCAACTAGAACTAGATTGGCCTGATGACAAACAGAACACCTGCAGCACAATACACCAGCAACGCACAAACCCGCCACTTCCCCTCAGTCCAAGCTCTGATCCGAGGTCAGACCACCAACTTTGTCCAGGCACCCCAACCCCATCTTTGCCAACGACTGGACTTTCAACGAAAGAAGCTCAACCTCCTCCAGTGCACGACAGAGAAAGTCGCTTCCACCACCAGCTCCAAGTCCCGCTCAGCTGTCGGATATTTCCGTACCGCCCCACAGAGTCACTGGGGCTGAATTCCTATGTACACAATTTCCGAAGCAAATTCCCGAATTTGCACAGAGAAAAGAGTCAAGCGCTGCTCCAAGGAACAGACGTACAGAATACCTCCACGTCAACCGCTGCCTACCGCCTGATATCCGCCACCGGAAGCAGAAATGTTCTTGACGGGTTTAACGATCGACCTGCCAATCAGCCTCCTTCAAGCGACACCCAGACTTCGAACTGTGATAACGATTCGCAGGAAGCCAACACCAACAAGTGACCGCAAGAGGAAAAAAACCGTAGCATATTTCGGACCACCAAGACAGCAGCAGCGACCATGCATGATGCCGGCCACAGTGGACCAGCCACCATGATCATCCGTCAACAACACCTTCCACCCGACACTTGGAACAGCAGCACACGAGCAGTACCACCGTCAGTTCGCCCCACGCCCACCAATGCACCAGTACAGTACGGTCAGCCACGAAAGGATAACGGCAAGAGCTACGTCTGCTACAACTGCAACGAACCGGGACACTCCAACAGTGTCCGAAGCCGAGGCGAATGGATCTAGAGCTGCAGCTCCACAGCATCCCAACGCCAATCAACAGTGGTAAAGGTGTGTCAACCATGTCCCACGGAAGAGGCGCAAACCGCACCAAAAGTGTATTGGGTACGTTTCTTGTAACTCAATACCTGCTACCTACTTTTTGATTCTGGTGCAACACATTCTTTCATATCCAAGAAATTTGTGGCTCATGATAAAAGTAGTGGAACTTAAAGTCCCCATGAGTTATACACCTGGGAACCGCATGGTAACCGCTCACTATAGCCCTTAGTGAGCTGGAAATCCAAGGATCACCTTTCTAGCCAATCTTATCCTCTTGGAATCCAAGACCTACATGTCATCCTAGGAATATTGGTGACCAGACACAAGGTGATCAATTGCACGGATCGCACCGTAATAGTGACCAGTCCGGGAGGAAAGCTGGTAGTTTCAAGTCACCTGTGCCGTTGCATCAGGGAAGCAAGCTTGAATTAAGTCGAGCAGAGCAACGTCGGAAGGCAGGACGAAGCCAGAAAGGAGAAAGGACATTCCAATAGTAAATGGAATACCAGATGTGTTATCCGGAAGACCTACCAGGATGCCACCAGAAAGGAAATTGAATTCAGATTGATCTGGCACCTGCGACAGCGCCAATATACAAGAGCCTTACAGAATGGCACGAACAGATGCAGAAGTCAAGAGTATGTCGGTCATAATCTGTTACAGAAAGGCTACATCCGACCAAGCACATCACCGTGGGGAGCGCAGTCATTTTTGTGGAAAAGAAGACAACGATAAACGATGGCGTATGACTATCGGCCCCTAAAACGACGTCACCATCAAGAACAAGTACCTTTGCGAAGATTGATGATCTCTTCGACCAATTGGAGTGTGCCACCGTTTTCTCCAAGATAGACCTGCGATCAGGCTATCACTAGCTGAGAATCCGTGAAGAGGATATACCGAAGACACCCTTCACCACGCAGTATGGGTTGTACGAGTGCACTGTTATGTCCTTTGGACTAACAAATGCACCTGCCTTTTTCATGAATCTGATGAACAAGGTATTCATGGAATTTCTGGACAAGTTTGTGGTAGTTTTCATCGACGACATCCTGATCTACTCGAAGTCGACGGAAGAGCATGAGCAACATCTTCGTTTGGTTCTGGAAAAGTTGAGAGAGCACCAGTTATACGCCAAGTTTAGCAAGTGCGACTTCTGGCTGAGAGAAGTGCAATTCCTCGGACACATCATCACCGCTCAAGGAGTTGCCATGGATCCAACGAACATGGAATCCGTCACCAATTGGAAACCACCCAGGACAATGACACAGGTAAGGAGTTTTCTTGGACTTGCAGGGTACTACCGCCGGTTCATTGAGAATTTCTCGAAGATCGCCAGACTGATGACACAGTTACTGAAGAAGGATGTGAAGTTTGTCTGGACATCCGAGTGCAACCACAGCTTTGAAGAACTCAAGAAGAAGTTGGTTTCAGCCCCGGTTCTGATCTTACCATATCCCAAGAAAGATTTTCAAGTATACTGTGATGCATCCCGCCAAGGGTTAGGGTGCGTATTGATGCAGGAAGGCAGAGTTGTAGCTTATGCATCACGCCAATTACGCCCCCACGAGGGTAATTACCCGACACATGATTTGGAATTGGCCGCAGTGGTCCATGCTCTAAAGATTTGGCGGCATTACCTCATCGGTAACCGCAGTGAGATTTATACAGACCACAAGAGCTTGAAGTACATATTCACCCAGCCTGATCTGAACCTCCGTCAGAGAAGGTGGCTGGAGTTGATTAAGGACTATGATGTGGGAATACATTATCACCCAGGGAAAGCCAATGTTGTGGTGGACGCCCTAAGTAGGAAAAGCTACTGCAACACCACTTGGACGGAAGCATTGTGTAAGGAAATGCAGCAAGAGTTTGAACGCTTGAACCTGGGCATTGTCGAACATGGGTTCGTGGCAACCCTAGAGGCTTAGCCCACACTTTTTGATCAAGTTCGCGAGGCACAAGCGAACGATCCAGAAATCCAAGAACTTAAGAAGAACGTGAGAGTTGGAAAAGCTCAGGGTTTTACGGAAGATGAGAACGGAACAGTATGGATGGGGGAATGTTTGTGCGTTCCAGAAAACAAAGAACTCAAAGACCTAATACTCCGGGAAGCCCATGAGACGCAGTACTCCATTCACCTCGGAAGCACAAAGATGTATCAAGATCTTAGGACGAAGTTTTGGTGGGCCAGCATGAGGAGAGAAATCACCGAATTCGTAGCAATCTGTGATGTGTGCCAACGGGTCAAGGTAGAACACCAACGGCCTGCTGGACTGTTACAGCCACTCAAGGTTCCAAAGTGGAAGTGGGAAGAAATTGGGATAGATTTTATCACTGGTTTGCCCCGCACATCATCGGGGTATGACTTAATCTGGGTGATCGTGGACCGACTCACCAAGGTTGCGCATTTCATCCCCGTGCATACAACATACTCGGGCAAGAAACTGGCGGAACTGTATATGGCTCGCATAATGTGTTTACATGGTGTACCCAAGAGGATCATGTCTGATCGTGGTAGCCAGTTCACTTCCAAGTTTTGGCAGAAGTTACAAGCAGAATTGGGGACCTGACTGAACTTCAGTACCGCATATCATCCACAGACAGATGGTCAGACTGAAAGAGTCAATCAGATACTAGAGGACATGCTGAGAGCTTGTGCACTGGACTTCGGAGGAACATGGGATAAGAGCTTACCTTACGCGGAGTTCTCGTATAACAACAGCTACCAGGCTAGCTTGCAGATGGCACCGTTTGAAGCTCTGTATGGCAGGAAGTTCCGCACACCCCTTTTCTGGGATCAGATAGGTGAACGTCAGGTATTCGGAACCGATGCACTCAAAGAGGCAGAAGAGAAGGTGGCCATAATACGGGAGCGCTTAAAGATGGCTCAATCCAGACAGAAGAGTTATGCTGACAACCATCGCCGAGACCTAAGCTTTGAGGAAGGAGACTACGTGTACCTTTGTGTTACACCACTCCACGGAGTACACAGGTTTCAAACCAAAGGAAAGCTAGCACCCCGCTTCGTGGGACCCTACCAAGTGCTAGCCCGTAAAGGCGAAGTGGCATATCAGTTGAGCCTCCCAGCTTCAATGACCGGTATACACGACGTGTTCCACGTGTCACAGCTGAAGAAGTGTCTGAGGATACCAGCGGAACAGATAGATCCGAAACAGATCGAGATCCAGGAGGACCTCACCTATGTGGAGAAGCCAATTCGGATCCTGGAGATCAGTGAGAGAAACACCAGAAGCCAGATAATCAGGTTCTGCAAGGTATACTGGAGCCATCACTCATAAGAAGAAGCCACTTGGGAACGAGAAGACGAATTGAAGTCCACCTATCCCCACCTCTTCACCAGCACTTCCGAATCTCGAGGACGAGATTCTGTTTAAGGGGGGTAGGTTTGTCACACCCTGATATTAGCCACACAAAATTATACCTGAGAAAAATACCCGAGAAAAATGATTTTAAAAGGCTAGAGGAATTAAATTAAAGATGCAAGAATGCAAATAATAAATTATTATGGCCGGGAATATTTTTCTTTTGTTCCCTATGCCAAAATACATTAACTGGATTTTTAGTGGAATTTTCAGAGCACAGGAACTATTTTTAATAAATCAAAAACGCTTATTGGAATTAATTTCGTTCTGGAAATCATTTTCCTTCTTTTTCCTTTTGGTTTTCTCTTTTTCTTCTTTTTCTCCTTCGCTGGGCCGCCGGCCCAGTACTGTGCCGACGCCCCTCCGCGCGCGCCCGCTGGACTGCTTCTCCTCGGCCTCCCTCTCCCCGCGCTGGGCCGGCCCAATCCGCGCCTGCGCTTCCCTCCCGCTCTCTCTCTCTGTGCTCGGGGCCCGCTCGTTAGGCCGCAGTGCCCGCGTGCTGCCCCGCTGATAGGCTGGGCCCGCCTGTCAGTCCCATCGTCTACCTCCGTCCAAATCGGGCAGAGGGGAAAATCCCCTCCGCCGTCCGATCCAGTGCCGCCTCCCGCCTGCTCCCGCGCTCGCCTCTCATTCAAACAGGGCGGGACCGAGTCCACCCCCACTCCCCGAGTTCTCCGGCATCCACGCCCCCTCTCTCCTGTGAATTGCGTGCACGACGTCCACGCCGCCACCCACTCTCCCGTGTGCGATTGGAGCCGTTCAGCCTCGATCTCTCTCGCCCGCGTGCTTAAAAAGGCTCCCCGCCCTCTCCTCCATCTTTTCCCCAACACGCCGAGCCTCCCCGTGCCCTAGAACCCCGTCGCCACCGTGCACCCGAACCTCCGCCGCGTTTCGCCGACTCCGGCCGTCGGAAGCCGCCGTTCCAGATGCCACCGAGCCCCACCGCCACCGCCATCACCTCCAGCGTGCCGCGCCGCACCTCGGCTGCCACTTCGTGAAAGCCGAAGCACCCCAGAATGCCTCGCCCTCGCGCACGGTAGGTTCCGGTCCTCCTGCTCTCCGGCCGGCAATTCCCGCCGTGCCACGCCTCCATTCTCCGCCCTAACTCCTCTTCCGTCATCCTCATCTTCCAAGACGCCTCTGCAACCGCCTCTTGCCCGTTCACTGCTGTTGGAGCTCCGCCGCCGACGTCGTCCCAAAGCCACCGCCGCTTTTTCGTCGCTGCCGTCTTCTTCGCGCCGTCGCTCGCCGTCGCGAGCCATCAGTGAGAACCCCCTCCGTTTTCCCGTTCCATTCCGCCCCTCCGTGTGGTCACCGCCGGTGACCATCGGGTCGCGTGCGCACCGCCGCCTCCTGCTCGGGACAGCTAGCTTTGGCCGCCGTTCCCCGGGGCCGTCCGATCTGCCGGGTGGTAGATTGGGGCTGCCCGCTCGCTCGCCCGCATGGTGCGCCCACCTCTGTGCGCTGCTGACTGGTGGGGCCCACTGGTCGGCGCCGCCTCTCTCTCGGGTGGCGCCATAAATCGATTTAATGCACAATAAATCGGCTGTTAATTTTATTTACCCTGAAAATAGCAGTAAAACTTCAATAAATCATAACTAATTCATACGAACTCCGATTTAGCCCATTCAAATTTCATTAAATCCAGAAAAATGCCAAGAATTCATTAAAAATACTTTCAGTCCATGTTTGTTGGCGCCCATGTACTGTTTTTAATTGTTTATGCATTGGTTGTTGTAGAATCCGACGCCGGTAATTCTCCCACGTATTTCAAGATCATAGCAGAGTACCTTGAGCTGAAGCAAGGCAAGTCGCACTGTTACCTTGATCACTTTGTACCTATTTTTCGCTAAATTGCTTTGTTTATTCAAATAAACTGCATTATTTTAATATTTCATGTGGGTGGTTATTACCTATGCAATGTTAGGACTTAGCCATAGTTTTGAAACCTGAACCCTTGTCACCTGGGTAATAATGTGATTAGATTACGGCTTTTAGGATGCTTAGCCATGCTTAGCAACCTAGCTCACATGGGAATTAAATATTATTTCTTTTATATGATTCGACTCCATGTCGCAAAAATGGAACCTTGGATAGGTCGCTGGTAAATTACTAAATTTGAACTAAATGGTGGGCTGTGGGTGTATGGTTTTGCTTGTCACACCTATGGAGATTAAGGACCGGTTCGCGGGAACCACTTGGGCAACTTTCTGTACTTTCCACAAGCCAGCGTGGGCAACGGCTGGGCTTGAAGCGTTTCTTCTCCCTCTCCTAGGCACCGAAGAAGAGGGTGAGTGGGATGGAGTTGGGTCGGCCCGGGGTAGGGTTGATTGGCTGCCGGATTCACCGTGGCGCAAGGGGGGTAGCCTGGCCAATACGGCGTGCCCTGTCGGCAGGTGCAACCTCAGCGTGGTGTGGATGGTTAGGGAAGGGTTTCGTGAACGGTCCTATCACAGCCTCTCACGGGACATCGTGGGGATGTACTGGCACACAAAAACATGTGTGGGGCTATGTCTTGTGGGTACAGTTGTATATCCCTGATCAGAGTAAAACTATTCGAATAGCCGTGCCCGCGGTCATGGGCACATTGGCCAAGAGTCACCGTGATTAGTCTCACCCTAGATAATTAATCTGGTTTTATGAAACTGGTGTTGTGGAAGGTGTCGAGTCCGGTCGACATGGTTGAGTTGACCAGGGGTGACCGGTTAGCGTGGTGTAACGCTAGTCGGTGGAGACTGGTGAGCGTGGTGTAACGCTCATCAGTGACGCCTGGTGGTCGTGGTGTAACTTCCATCAGCGCGGCCTGGTCAACGTGGTGTAGCGTTGATCAGGAAAAGTTGGTCAGCGTGGTGTAACGTTGTCCGGTGGTGACTGGTTAACATGGTGTAACGTTAATCAGTGGAGACCGGTTATCGTGGGGTAACGATAACCGGAGGTGTCTGGTTAACGTGGTTTAACGTTAATCAGTGGAGACTGGTTGACGTGGTGTAGCATCAATCAGTTGAGAATGGTTGGGCCTGGTTAACATGGTTTAACATTAATAAGTGGAGAATTAATATTGTTAAATAATTCAACTGTTTTCTGATTGCGAACTACTACTTTTTGCAACTGCTCTTACGCAAAATGTGAACCCTAGCTCATCTTTGTACCCTGTGCATATGTATACTTGCGGGTGTGATTTGTTGAGTACTGTGGGTGGTACTCAGCCTTGCTCCATTTCCCCCTCTCAGTGTTGTAGACCGCTTCAGACGAGGATCACCCGGAGGATTAGGCTGGCTCCGCCGTCAAGGTGCCTGTGGGATGGAAGCTGCTTGGCCAGTTGTTCATAGACGTTATTTTATCTTGTCCACTGCATTATGTAATATAAATGTTTATTCTGTTTGTAAGACACTCTGTTTGGCAACTTGGTTTGTGTACCCTAGCTTTCCTGGGCAGGGATTTAATACACATTAATGTTCAGAACTTCTTTGGTGAATTTTTGGGCATTACAAGGCCCAAGCTGGACCGTGTCCAATAGGGTTGCAACGGCCACGACATTCTATTGTGGCATGACAAAGACGTCGTGGTCACCGACTCTTGTTTGGAGGATCTGTTGCTGAGCGGTTCGCCCAGCCTTGCGTAGCTCATCGTTGCGAGCGTTGCACTCGGCCTTCTATCGATGTCACAGTTGGTGGGCCTCCTCTTCTTGCTACTCGCATAGTCGGCGTGCTTCTTGGGAGGAAGATTTGCCCTTGGACGCCATGAAGATCTCGTGGGGCAGTAGGAAACTCACCAATTTGTTGTCCGAACCACTGTTCGAACTTCTATCCGACCTGGAATCCGAGTCGGAGTAGTTGATCGGTGTGATCACGACTTTGATCTCTCTGGATCCAATCTGAAATGGCTCTGGGCTGTGTCCAAACTGAACCGCAGGAGATCGGGTGTGTCGCGTCGGGTGTAGATTGTGGATGTCAGTGGCGTCGCCAAGTCTGCATGGGAGATTGACGACTTCTCCCCTTTCTAGCCCGACCCGGGCCGGCTCAAGGCTGAGTCCGAGCTGAACGCCGAAGGGGAGAGTTGTCCCGAGACCTAGGCAGTGGAAGATCGCCGCAGCAAATCAATGAGGGTTGTTGCAGTGCCGAGTGGGCCGACTGGCGTGGAGTCGGTCGGTTTCTCGGCAGATCGGATCAAGTCCGAGTCGGCTAGGCTGAGGTCGCCGAACTGGTCAGCGATGAAGTCGAGGCTTCCGAATGTTATCGTGTCTCTAGGGGAGAATTTGTTGCCATCGACTCCAGTTGTTGGATCCATCGAGCTTGTGGATGTAGATCTCGCTAAAGCCCCTACCTGACGTGCCAACTGTTGATGTTTTACACTGGCAATATGATTATAGGGCTACTCGTTGGATCAAAACTTGGTGGATTGCAAAGGAACACGGGGAGTTTATACTGGTTCAGGCCCTCGATGTGAGGTAATACCCTACGTCCAGTTGTGATGTATTCCTTTGAGGATATATGGTGGTGGTTCTGGTGAACTCAATGATTCTTGCCCTCATGGGGCGCCCTGCCTCCCCTTATATACTAGGGGACAGGGTTACAAGGTAGGAGTCCCGACCGAACTATAGCCAAGGGATCTCCTCTTAGAGATATAACGTAGCCGACTAGGACTGTATTTTTCTTATCGTATAAGGCAAAGTCCGCCGACGGTTATCATATCTCTAATTACAACGCTAGGCCCATCCTCTGTCCGAGTGGCCCATATGCTTGTCATGAGGTACCCGGGGCCCATGGCCTCCACATAACCCGATCGGGATGATCTGCGCAGTCGAATGTTATTGGGGTTTCTGACCAGCGCAGGTATCGGGGGGCATCTGCTGCAGAGACTGAGTTGATCTCATGTGCTATAAGCTTCTGCTTCCACTTGGACTCATATGCAAACGGCCCTCCGAAGATGTGGTTGAGCTTAGCTTGGGGAGCTTGATAATCGCCGGCTACACTCAAATCTGGCTTGTCTTTGTCCTTGTCGGCACCAGATGTTGAAGCCTGCTCAGAAGCAAACTTCTTGAGCATGATGCAATCCTTAGCCGCGTGTTTTCCCTTGGGATGAAAGGGGCAGGGCCGTTCATCACTTTTTGGTATTCATTGTTCCTTGGGGGTCGTGACCGAGTACGCTCCACGTTGGCCACCACATTGTCTGACTTCCGCTTGTGGCTACCAGATTTGTTCTGTGTTGGCTCATTGTTGGGTTTCTAGTCCTTCTGCCGGGGCTCTTCCTTGTCATCGAGGGCCTAAGCGACCACTTCGGCCAAGTCGGCATACTTGTTTGCCATGTCGAAGAGAGCCCTGACAGAGGCAGGAGGTTTCTAAGTGAACTTGGCGATGAACAGGGTAGGGTGTCTTTGACTCCCTTGCAGAAGGCGGCAATGACAACCTCATCCTTGATCATTGGGATCGAGTTGCGCTTCTTGGAAAACCTTTTGATGAACTCGTGAAAAGACTCGTTCTTCCTCTGGTATAGCTGATAGAGATCGTGCTCGGAAGACAGCCTCTCGTAAGTCCCCTGGAAATTGGTGATGAAGTGTTCTCGGAGTTCTCCCTAGGAGCCGATTGACCGCTTTGGGAGCCCTGTCAGCCATGTTCTCGCCGAGTCGGCCAGGGCGACCGGGAGGTAGTTAGCCATGGCCTTGTGATCACCTCCAGCTGCTCGGATTGCTAGAGTGTAGACCGTGAGCCAGGACTCGGGATTGGTCTTGCCGTCGTATTTTTTGATTTGTGTAGGCTTGAAACCCAACAGCTAGTCGACCTGTTGTAGCTCTTGGGTGAAGGTCGATACGCCTTCATCTGCATGAGGACTTCGGCTCCGACTACGGCGGTTAAACTGCTCGTGGTGGAGGCCGAAGTGCTCGTTCTTGTCCTGTAGTCGGCAGCACTCATCGTCTTCACGTTCACGGCGCCATGCGTTGATGTCTTGGCAGAGATCGCGTCGTATACGGCTTCAGAGATCTTGTTGTCATGGCGGTCATTCTAGGGACGCCGCCAATTGTTGTTGTTAGGGTTGCCAAGAGACATCTTGCGTGACTCCGCATGTGGCTTACTGGAGCCAGCCACCTGGCGTCACGTTGATGCAGACGAGACTGCTCTTGGAGAACCCGACCGGTTGGTCGGTATGAGGGTGTTGCCCAATTGTTGGTGCTGCTGACATGCAGCAGCAGTAATCATGGCTTTGATCCTTGCGATAGTCAGGGTGGCCTAGTGATCAGGCCCAAATTAGAGTGTATCCAGTAGAGTTGCAGCGGCCACGACATTCTGTTGAGGCGTGATGAAGACGTTGTGGTCGTCGACTCGAGTTTGGAGGATTTGTTGCTAGTGGTTAGCCCAGCCCTGCGTAGCTCATCGTTGCGAGTGTTGTGCTCGGCCTCCTGTTGTTGTCGTAGTCGGTGGGCCTCCTCCTCTTGCTGCTCGCGTAGTCGGCGTTGAGTGGGAGTAGAGCCCTTGGACGCCATGAAGATTTCGCGGGGCAAGAAGAAGCCTGCCAAACTACTGTCCGGACTGCTGTTCAAACTGTTGTCCGACTTGGAGTCAAAATTGTAGTAGTTGATGGGTGTGATTATGACTCCGACCTCCCTAGATCCAATCTCGAGCAGCTTTGGGTCATATCCGAGTTGGACCTTAGGGATCGGTTTTGCCACGTCGGATGTAGATTGGAAATATCCGTGGTGTTGCCGAGTCTGCACGGGAGATTGACGATCTTCTCCCTTCTTAGCCCGATCTCGGCCGGCTTGAGGCCGAGTTCGAGTTGAACGCCGAAGGAAAGAGTTGTCCTAAGACTCAGGCATGTAGAAGATTGCCGTAGCAAGTCGACCAGGGTTGCTGCAACGTCGAGTGGGCCGACCGGCGCAGAGTTGGCTGGTTCCCCGACCGATCAGATCGAGTCCGAGTGAGGTTGCCAAACTTGTCGGCAACAAAGTCGAGGCTCCCGAATGTGATCATGTCTCAAGGGGAGAAGTTAATGCCGTTGACTCCGGTTGTCGAATCCATCGAGTTTGTTGAGGTTGATCTCGCTGAAGCCCCTACCTGGCGCGCCAACTGTCCATGTTTTACACTAGTAATAAATAAATAGGGCTACTCGTTGAACCAAAACTCGATGGACTATAAAGGAACACGAAAGGTTTATACTGGTTTAGGCCCTCGAGATGAGGTAATACCCTACGTCCAGTTGTGGTGTATTTCCTTTGAGGATGTATGATTGTGATCTTGGTGATTCTGCCTTCAGGGGACGCCCTGCCTCCCCTTATATACTAGGGGACAGGGTTACAAAGTAGGAGTCCCAGTCAGACCACGACCAAGAGATCTCCTTCTAGGAGTACAATGTGCCCGACTAGGACTGTATTTTCCCTGTCGTACAAGGTTAAGTCTGCCGAGTTCTATTGTCTCGCTAATTACAAGGCTAGGCCCATCCTCTGTCTGAGTGGCCCAATAGCTTCTCATGAGGTACCCTAGGCCCATGGCACCGACAGTCCTCCTCCTTCAAGCTGATTTGGTGATATCCCGAGTAATAGTCGAGAAAGCTGAAAAGTTCGCACCCCGCAGTTGAATCCACCACCTGATCTATTCTGGAAAGACCAAATGGGTCTTTGGGGTAAGCCTTGTTTAAGTCGGTGTAGTCGACGCACATGTGTCATTTACCATTCTTCTTCCGGACCAAGACTGGGTTTGCCAGCCAATCTAGGTGGTAGACCTCTTTGATGAACCCGGCTGCAAGGAGCTTGATTATCTCCTCCCGAATAGCATCTTTGCGGTCCTGTGCGAAGCACCATAGTCGTTGTTTGACAGGCTTGGCGTCCGGCTTGACATTGAGGGAATGCTCGATCACCTCCCTTGGTACACCAGGCATGTCGGAAGGTTTCCAAGCAAATATATCCCTGTTCTCCTAGAGGAATGTGATGAGCTCGTCTTCCTATTTGGGGTCGAGTCCAGTACCGACAAGAGCAGTTTTGGAGGGGTCGGAAGGGTCCAGGAGGATCTTTTTTATTTCAAAGTCCGCTGAAATTCCCGACTTAGCTGCTTTTTTTGCTGGGACTTGAACGTCCCCGCTTGCTGTTGTTGCGGCTAGTCGGATGTTGTTGCGCCCGACTACCGCTTCTTTAGATTGGGCTAGCTCATAGCTCTCCTTGTCACAAGTGAAGGCTTGTTTGACATCGTTGCAAAGAGAAAGCACTCCGGCTGGTCCTGGCATCTTGAGCATCATGTATGTATAATTTGGCTAGTGCTGGCCGTCCGATTATTGTGTGATACGTGGTCTCGAAGTTGGCAATCATGAAGCAGATATTCTCGGTGCGGAAATTATCCTGCATTCCAAAAGTAACTGGTAGAGTTATTTGTCTGAGTGGAGTAGATGACAGGCCGGGGATTACCCCGTGGAAGGGCACTGTACTCGGCCCTAGCTCGGAACTTGGGATCTTCATCTCGTCGAGCGTCTTGGCGAATAAAATATTGAGAGCACTTCCTCCATCGATAAGAACCTTTTTCAATTTGATGCTTCTGATGACCGGGTCTAGAACAAGTGGGTATCCTCTTGGATGAGTAACCCGATTGGGGTGATCCACGCGATCAAACGTGATTAGTGTTTCTGACCAACGCAAGTACTGGGGGATGTCTGCTGAGACTGAGTTGACTTCGCGTGCTGTGAGCTTTTGCTTCCTCTTGGACTCGTATGCAGTCGGCCCTCCAAAGATGTGGTTGAGCTCAGCTTGGGGATATTGGTAGTCACCGGCTGTGCCCGGATCTGGCTTGTCCTTGTCTTTAATGCTGCCAGATGTTGAAGTCTACTTGGAAGCAAACTTTTGAGCATGAAGCAGTCCTTAGCCGCGTGCTTGCCCATTGGATGAAAGGGGGATAGCCCATTCATCACTTTTTGGTACTCGTCTGTCCTCGGGGATCACAGCCGAGTACACTCCACAGCAGCCACCATGTTGTCCGACTTGCACTTGCAGTTGCTGGACTTGTTCTGTCCTGGCTCATCGTTGTCTTTTTGGTCCTTCTGCCGGGGCTCCTTCTTGTCATCCAGGGCCTCCGCAATTGCGTCGGCTGAGTCGGCGTATTTGTTCGCCATGTCAAAAAGAGCCTTGACAGAAGAGGGATGTTTCCGAGTAAACTTGGCAATGAACGGGTGTCTCTAACTCCCTTGCGGAAGGCGGTGATGGCGACCTCGTCCTTGATCTTCAGGATTGAATTTCTCTTCTCAGAAAACCTCTTGATGAAATCACAAAGAGACTCGTTCTTCCTTTGATGGCATTGATATCGATCGTACTCGGAAGATGGCCTCTTGTACGTTCCTTGGAAATTGGCGATGAAGCATTCCCAGAGTTCTCCCCATGAGCCGATTGACCTCTTAGGAAGTCCAGTTAGCCATGTCCTTGCTGAGTCGGCTAGAGCAGCTAGGAGGTAGTTAGCCATGGCCTTGTGATCTCCTCCAGCTGCTCGGATCGCTAGAGTGTAAACTATGAGCTAGGACTCGGGGTTGGTCTTCCCATCATATTTTTTAATTCCAGTCAGCTTGAAGCCTGACGGCCAGTCGACTTGTTGCAGCTCATGGGTGAAGGCCAGTACTCCTTCATCTGTATGAGGACTCTGACTCTGACTACGGCGGTGAAACCACTCATGGTGGAGGCCAAAGCACTCATTCTCGTCTTCTAGTCGGTGACGCTTGTCTTCCTCGCGTTCGCGGCATCGTGCGTTGATGTCTTGCCGGAGATCTCGTCGTAGTCGGCCTTGGACATCCTGGTTGTCCCGATGGTCATCTTGATTTCAGTGCCATCGGTCATTATTGTGGTTGCTGAGTGACGTGTGGCACGAATCCGTGTGCGGCTGACTAGAACCGGCCGCTCGGCATTGCATTAAGGCAGATGAGATCACCGTTGGAGAAGCCGACCTGCTGGTTGGTACGGGAGTGTCACCCGACTGTTGACACTGCTAACATATAGCAGCGGTGATCATGGCTTTTATCCTTGCTATCATCAGGGTGGCCTGGTGATCAAGCCCAAACTGCAGTGTATCCAGTAGAGTTGCAGTGGCCACAATGTTCTGTTGAGGAGTTACAAAAATGTCGTGGTCGCCAACTCGAGTTTGGAGGATTTGCTGTTGAGCAGTTTGCCCGGCCTTGCACAGATCATCGTTACGAGCATCACGCTCGGCCTGTAGGCATCTTGCATCTTCCTCCCATTGTTTGCGCAGTCGGCGGGCCTCCTCTTCTTGTTGATCGTGTAGTCGCCATGCCTCCTGAGTGGGAGTGGAACCCTTGGACATCATGAAGACTTTGTGTGGTGGAGAGAAACTCGCTGCATTGCTGTCCGACTGAGAGTTAGAGTCAGGAGTGTTGAGGGGAGTAATAATGACCCCAACCTCCCTAGATCCAATCTCGAGTGGCTCTGAGCCGTATCTGAATTGAACTCCAGGGGATCGGGTTTGCCACGTTGGATGCTGATTAAAGTTGTCTGCGGCATTGCCGAATCCAAATGGGAGATTAACGATCTCCTCCTCTCTTAGCCCAATCTTGACCGGCTCAAAACCGAGTCCGAGTTGAACACCGAAAGAAAGAGTTGTCCCTAGACTCAGGCATGTTGGAGATCGCTGCAGCGTTCGTAGGCCGACTAGCATGGAGTCAGCTTGGTCCCTGGCCAATCGGATTGGATCTGAGTTGGGCAGGCTGAGGTTGCATAATTTGTCGGCGATGAAGTCGAGGCTCCTGAAGGTGATTGTTTGCCTGGGGAAGAAGTTGATGCCGTTGACTCTAGTGATTGAATCCATCAGGCTTGTCGAAGATGATCTCACCGATGCCCCTACCTAACATGCCAACTGTCGATGTTTTGTATCGGCAATAATAATATGGGGCTACTTGTGAGACCTAAACTTGATGGATTGGAAAGGAACACGGAACAATTTATACTAGTTTAGGCCCTCGAGGTGAGGTAATACCCTATTTCTAGTTATGGTGTATTGCCTTTGAGGTTTCTCTGGTGAGGTTGTATGAGTTGCCCTCAATGGGCGCCCTGCCTTCCCTTATATACTGGGGGACAAGGTTACAGGGTAGGAATCCCAGTCAGACTCTGAACAAGGGATTTTCTTTTAGGAATACAACGTGCCCGACTAGGACTATATCCTTTCCTTGTCGTACAAGGTAATGTATGACGAGTCCTATTGTATCCCTAATTACAAGGTTAGGCTCATCCTCTGTTTGAGTGGCCCTAATGCTTCTCATGAGGTACCCAGGGCCCATGGCCTCCACAGACCCTGACACCCAAGAGGCACCCATTCGCGGGCTCGTCGTGGGCCTTCACCGGTCCCAAGCCCAGGTAAAGTCCCTGCGACTCTCTTGTTTTGCATGGTTCCATGTTCGTCCTCTCTTCTATAGACTTTGTTGGTTCTTCTTCCCCCTCCTCATTTGTCTCCATGTCCTCTAGGCTGTCCAGGGAAATGGACCCTGTCCTGGGCCCGTAGGCCTTGAGTTCCCTCAAGGTCGGAGAGGCTGAGACAGTGGTGGCGCCACCAGAGGCCAACCCACCCTCCTAGGAGGGGGCAGCCCCCGGGTCCCCGCTGCGGCCACAGGGGATGGTCGAACCGGGGGGTGAGGTCGTGGCTCGAGTTGTCAAGTCGACACGTCCCTGACCTCGCCACCCTTACAATGCGAGCATGCGCCGCGGCTCTAGGCCCCGAGGCGGGAGGCCCCGGGCGTCCTTCATAGCATCAACTAGCCGTGCTCATGGCCTGGTAGAGGAGCTTCATGAGACCACCCTTGCTGGGTGGGTGGAACTCGAGGAGACGCGCTCCATCCTCGCTGCCGAGGAGGCCCATCTCTAGGAAGGGGGCTGTGGAGGCCATGGGCCCCGGGTACCTCATTACCAGTACATGGGCCACTCAGATAGAGGATGGGCCGAACCATGTAATTAGAGATAAGATAGCACCCGGCAGACCTTGCCTTGTGTAACGAGAAAACATAGTCTTAGTCGGATAGGTCTCTATCTCTAAGAAGGAAATCCCTTAGCCGTATTCAGCTGGGATCCTTATCATGTACCCCTGTCCCCTAGTATATAAAGGGAGGCAGGGCGCCCCTCAGGGCAAGACACAAGATCATCGATCATCAAACACCTCAGGGGAATAACACCTCAACTGGACGTAGGGTATTACCTCACATCGAGGGCCTGAACCAGTATAAATCTTTTGTGTTCCTCTACAATCCACCGAACTCACCTTCGCCGAGTAGCCCCATAGTTTTATTGCCGGTGCAAAGCATCGACAGTTGGCGCACCAGGTAGGGGCCCGACGAATTCCTCATCAGCAGATTCGATGGATTCAACCAATGGAGTCAATGGCAACAAGCTCTCCCCCGGAGACACAATTACCTTCGGGAGCCTAGATTTCGTCGCCGATCAACTCGGCAATCTCACCTTGGCTGAGGCAGACCCAATCTTGCCGGCCGAGGAACTAGCCGACATTGCGCCAGTCGGCCCACAAGACACCGCCGTCTCCTTCAATGACTTACTACAGCAGTCTTTCACATCGCCGAGCATCGGGACAACCCTCTCCTTCGGCGTCCGACGCGCGCTAGGCCTTGAGCCAGCCCGGGTTGGGCCGAGAAGGGGAGAGATCGTCAACCTCCCGCATAGCTTCGGCGACGCTGCACATCCACATCCCGCGCAGCAGACCCGAACTCCAGTAATTCAGTTTGGACACGGCCAGGCGTCGTTTCAGATTGGATCTAGAGAGGTCGGAGTCGTTCTTACTCTGATAAACTATTCAGAGTCCGACACCAAGTCGAACAGCGGTTCGAGCGCCAGTTCGGACTCTAGTTCGGCAAGCTTCCTCCTTTCCCGCGAGATCTTCATGGCTTCAATACCATCTTCTAAGGTACGCCGACTACAAGAGGAGCAACAGGAGGAGGCGCGCCGACTACAACAAGAGGAGGCCAACCGCGAGGCCCGCAATGACGGGCTACGCCAGGCTGGGCGAGTTGCTCAGCAGCAGATCCTCCAAACCAAAATCGGCGACCACGACGTCTTCATCACACCACAACAGAACGTTGTGGCTGCCGCAACCCTGCTGGACACACTTCAGCTCGGGCCTGATCACCAGGCCACCCCGACTATCGCCAAGATCAAGACGATGATCACAGCTGCTGCCTGTCAGCAGTAACCGCAGTCGGGAGACACAGTTATACCGACCAACCGGTTGGGTTCTCCGGTAGCAGGCTCATCTGCATCAACACGACGCTGGGTGGCCGGCTCTAGTCGGCATCGCGAAGAGTCCCGACAAACAACGCTCAGCAATACCAACAATGACAACCGGCGACATCGCCAGTACGACCGCCGACCCAATCAAGACCTCCGAGTACGACTGCACCGCGACCTTCGCCACACCATAAACGCTCGACGAGAAGAACACGAAGAAGATGAACGCCGCCGACTGGAGGACGAAAATGAGCGCTTCGGTCTCCACCACCAGCGGCTGCACCACCAAGATTGGAGTCGAAGCCCTCACGAAGACGAAGGCATCCCAGCTTTCACTCGGGAGCTACAGGACGTCTATTGGCCGACTGGCTTTAAGCCCACCGGGATTGAGAAGTACGACGGCAAGACAAATCCTGAGTCCTGGCTCACCGTTTATACCCTAGCAGTTCGTGCCGCTGGGGGCGACAGCAAAGTCATGGCTAACTACCTCCTAGTCGCGCTAGCCGACTCTACGAGGACATGGCTGACAGGCCTCCCGAGGCGGTCGATCGGTTCCTGGGGACAACTCAGGGAGCGGTTCATCGCTAATTTCTAGGGGACCTACGAGAGACCGGCTTCAAAGCACAATCTTTATCAGCTGCACCAGAAGAAAAACGAGTCTCTGCGCGAATTCATCAAAAGGTTCTCTGAGAAGCGCAACCAAATTCCAACTGTCAAAGATGAGGCTGTCATCGCCGCCTTTCGCAAGGGGGTAAAAGATGCCCCGCTTATTGCAAAGTTCACTCGGAAGCCACCATCCACAGTCCAGGCCCTCTTCGACATGGCCAACAAATATGCCGACTCAGCCGAAGCAGTCGCTGAGGCCCTCGACGAGAAGAAGAAGCCCCGACAGAAAGACCAGAAGGCAAAAGCCAACAACGAGCCATCTCAAAATAAGTCTGGCAGCCGCAAGCCGAAGTCGGACAACGAGGTGGACAACATGGAGCGCAGTCAGTCGCTGCCCCAGCGGAACAACAACTACCAGAAAGTCATGAGCGGGCCATGCCCCTTTCACCCCAAGGGCAAGCACGCGGCCAAAGATTGCTACATGCTCAAGAAGTTCGCCTCCGAGCAGACTTCATTGTCTGGCGTCGACAAGGACAAAGACAAGCCAGACTCGGGTCCGGCTGACGATTTCCAAGATCATCAAGCTGAGCTCAATCACATCTTCGGGGGGCCGCTCGCGTACGAGTCCAAGCGCAAACAGAAGCTTTTAGCACGCGACATCAACACAGTCTCCATGACGGACACCCCCAGTACCTGCGTTGGTCAGAGATGGCCATTACCTTCAATCGCGCAGATCACCCAGATCGGGTTTCTCACCTGGGACGCTATCCTCTCGTCCTGGACCCGGTCGTCAGAAACATCAGGCTGAAGAAAACCCTCATCGACGGAGGTAGCGCGCTCAATATCCTGTTCGCCAAGACTTTGGACGAGATGAAAATTCCTCGTTCAGAACTACGACCGAGCACTGCGCCCTTCCACAGGATAATTCCCGGCCTGTCATCAACTCCACTCGGACAGATAACCTTGCCAGTAACCTTCGGCACGCGGGATAACTTCCGCACGGAAAACGTCTGTTTCGAGGTGGCTGACTTCGAGACCGCTTACCACGTGATACTCGGACGACCGGCGCTCGCCAAATTCATGGCGATACCGCACTATACATACATGGTGCTGAAGATGCCTGGGCCAGCAGGAGTCCTCTCCCTCCGCAGCGACATCAAGCAAGCCTTCACCTGCGACAAGGAGAGCTGCGAACTGGCTCAATCACAAGAGGCGGTAGTCGGGCGCAATAGCATTCGACAAGCCGTCACAACTGAAGTCGAACAGGATCAAGTTCCGGTGAAAAAAGCAGCGAAGTTGGGAATTTCAGCGGACTCTGACATGAAGAAGATCCCCCTAGACCCTTCCGACCCCTCCAAGACTGCTCTTGTCGGGACCGGACTCGACCCCAAATAGGAAGACGCGCTCGTCACCTTCCTCCAAGCCAACAAGGATATCTTCGCGTGGAAACCATCCGACATGCCGAGCGTACCAAGGGAGGTGATCGAGCATGCCCTAAACGTGAAGATAGACGCCAAGCCAGTCAAGCAACGGCTACGGCACTTCGCTCAAGACCGCAAGGATGCTATTCGGGAGGAGATCACCAAGCTCCTCGCAGCCGGGTTCATCAAGGAGGTCTATCACCCGGATTGGCTGGCAAACTCAGTCCTGGTTCGAAAGAAAAACTGTAAATGGCGCATGTGCGTCGACTACACCGATCTCAACAAGTCGTGCCCCAAGGACCCATTTGGTCTTCCCAAGATAAATCAGGTGGTTGATTCCACGGCAGGGTGCAACCTATTCAGCTTTCTCGACTGCTACTCGGGATACCATCAAATCAGCCTGAGAGAGGAAGACTGCTTAAAGACATCTTTCATCACGCCGTTTGGAGCGTACTGCTACATCACAATGCCGTTTGGTCTGAAGAATGCTGGAGCAACCTATCAACGGGCCATTCAGCGGTGTCTGCACACTCAGATCGGGCGCAACGTGGAAGCCTACATCGATGACGTGGTGATCAAGACCAAGTCCAAAGAAGACCTCATCGCTGACCTGGAAGAAACCTTCCAAAACCTTCGAAGATTCAAGATGAAGTTGAACCCGGAAAAATGCGCCTTCAGTGTGCCATCCGGAAAGTTACTCGGCTTCATCGTCTCACATCGCGGCATCGAGGCCAACCCGGAGAAAGTCAACGCCATCAGGAACATGGCACCCCCGACTAACCTCAAAGACGTCCAGAAGCTGACAGGCTGCATGGCGGCACTCAGCCGGTTTATTTCCCGACTGGGCGAACGGGGTATGCCCTTCTTCAAGCTCCTCAAAAAGCGAACAATTTCCAGTGGACTCCAGAAGCCCAGCAAGCCTTCGAAGACTTCAAACAATTCCTCACATCACCTCCCGTGCTGGCGTCACCCATGCCCCAAGAACCGCTAATGCTATATCTGGCGGCAACCACTCAGGTAGTCAGCACGGTATTGGTGGTCGAACGATCCGAACAGGGTCATATTCAGAAAAGACAACGGCCAGTCTACTTTGTCAGCGAGGTCCTTGCCGACTCAAAAACAAGATATCAGCAGGTCTAGAAGCTGCTATATGGCCTACTCATCACAGTCCGAAAGCTGGTGCATTATTTTCAAGCACATCAAGTCATGGTGGTCACAGCGTTTCCACTCGGGGATGTCCTTCATAACCGCGAGGCCACCGGCTGAATCGCTAAATGGGCACTCGAGTTGATGGTGTTCGACATCACCTTTCAGTCACGGACAGCAATTAAATCTCAAGCTCTAGCCGACTTCGTGGCCGAGTGGACAGAAGTTCAACTCCCAACACCAACAGCAAAGCTGGAGTACTGGACAATGTACTTCGATGGTTCTCTACAGATCGGCGGCGCCGGGGCCGGAGTCATATTGACGTCCCCCACCGGCGAAAAACTGAAGTACGTTCTACAAATCCACTTCCTGGCTTCCCACAACGTCGCCGAGTACAAGGCACTTGTTCACGGGCTCCGCATTGCTATATCACTCGGCATACGTCGACTGGTTGTGCACGGGGATTCTCAACTCGTGGTAAACCAAGTCATGAAAGACTGGACCTGTCTCGACGATACCATGGTGGCATACTGTCAGGAGGTCCGCAAGCTGGAAAACAAGTTCGACGGGCTGGAAATCACACATGTCTTGCGTCAATACAATGACGCGGCAGACGAGCTGGCAAACATGGGATCCAAGCGAGTAGCAGTTCCGACTGGAATCTTTGTTGAGCAAGTTATGGAGCCATCAGTCAAGAAGAAACCGGTGCTGGAGCAGTTGGGAGGCGAACCTACCCCGGCTACAGACGAGGTGCTGCACATATGTCAAGACTGGAGGACTCCTGTTGTCAAATTTCTCCTGGACGATGAACTCCCAGAAGATCGCGGTCAAGCCGAGCAGATCAAGCGTCGAAGCAAAAACTTCCTACTAGTCGGAAAAGACCTATACTGAAGGAGCGCATCTGGTGTCCTCATGCGCTGCGTCACCACCGAGGAGGGCAAGCAGATTCTGCACTCGATTCACTCGGGCATATGTGGCAACCATGCCGCATCCAGGACGTTAGTCGAAAAGGCTTACCGGCAGGGATTTTTCTGGCCCACAGCAGTAACAAACGCCAAAGACATTGTTCGCAAGTGCGAGGGTTGCCAGTTCTACGCAAGACAAACAAATCTCCTAGCCCAGGAACTCCAAACCATCCCAATTTCCTGGACATTTGCAGTATGGGGGCTCGACATGGTCGGTCCTTTTAAGAAAGCGCTAGGAGGGTTTACACATTTATTCATCGTGGTGGACAAATTCACCAAGTGGATTGAGGCTAAACCCATTGCAACAATTACAGCGGCACGAGCAAAGGACTTCATCATGAGTATACTATACCGGTTCGAGGTCCCTAACCGCATCATCACCGACAACGGTACTCAGTTCACGGGCGGAATATTCCAAGACTTCTACGAAGATTTTGGCATCAAGATCTGCTACGCATCTGTGGCACACCCGCTGAGAAATGGGCAGGTCGAATGAGCCAACGGCATGGTCTTACAAGGCATCAAGGCCAGAATATTCGACCGACTATGACCATATGTGGGCCGGTGGGTACAAGAACTCCCGTCTGTTCTGTGGTCTCTCAGAACCACGGTTAGTCTGGCAACAGGGCAATCCCCTTTCTTCCTGGTCTACGGCGCCGAGGCTATGCTACCCACAGAGTTACAGTTCGGCTCTCCGCGAGTCCGGGCTTACTCAGAAGACGTCTCCAACAATACCCGACTGGTCGAGTTAGATCAGTTGGAAGAAGCAAGGGAGACCGCAACAATCTAGTCGGCAAGGTATCTTCAAGGCCTACATCGCTACCACAATCGCAATGTCCATGGCCGCGCCTTTTTGGTCAGGGATCTCATTCTGAGGAAAATATAAACCACCAAAGACAGGCATAACTTATCCCCAATCTGGGAAGGGTTGTTCATTATAGCCGAGGTAACACGGCCAGGCGCCTACTGACTAAAGACTGAAGACGGCATCCTCATCAGCAACTCATGGAACATAGAACAGCTACGTCCTTTCTATACCTGAGTTTTATAATTTTCATGTGTATAGTTTCTCTGACTCCTTACGCCTCTTGTATCGACCTAGTGAGTCGGGGGCTGCATGTATATACGTGTTCTGTCAATAACATACGAGCTTATCCTACTTCAGTTATGAAACCTTACTACGACTGTCACGTTTGCCCGAGTACAACTTCTTGCTTCGAACGTTTTTATTAAGTTCTGACAGACTAACTCAGCGCAGACCACACGGTCAAGTAAAGCTAATGACGACTAAGTAATAAGCTTGGCGGCATTGCACACATATTTACACATGTTTGTCCACAAAAGATTATACATACCGTCTACATAACATGTTGCCCTTACAGACCCAGGTCTCGGGTAATTATTTCAGCAGTCGGCTTCGCCTAGGCAATCAGCTCCAGCGCCTCCTCGGGCGTCATCTCCTCGGCAAACCCCTCCCCGATGGCTTCAATATCTACCCTCGGGTAGATGGACTTGGTCATCGCCAGTGTCTGGGCCACGCCGGCAACAACATGCTCATCCGAGTACTTTTTCAAGGCACTCAGTGCATCCTTGAGACGCGCCTCTATCTGGGGGATCCTGCTGCAACTGGTTCCCATAGGGCGGGGATCTATGAGGTCAAGGAGCCCTTTCACGGACCCGACAAGGGCCTCCCTGTTGATGCCGAAAACCCGCCGGGGGCCGTTCGGCGTCTGGGAGACACGCGAAGGCCTGGGAGATTTGCTTCACTCCAGTGCAGGTCCTAAAATATTGAGGTTCGTAGGCGTGCCAGTCAATTTGACCCTGCAATTGACAAGGAAATAGAAAATATTTGATCAATGAGCCAATCGGCTGGAAGCCGATCTTGACTCGTCTCATCGGCCGATGGCCAATATGAACTGTAGCACTTATACATCAACTGGAAGCCGATGATGGCATGAGCAGTAGCATAATAATAAGCAAATATCGAACTAGCCAATTGCCGAAGGGATATTCAAAAATCGGCTATAGACTAATAAAATGAATAGGCAGAATGCGTAAATAGATAGGTTGAATGAACTCCAGCCGATTGTGATTAAAATTACTAGCATCGCCGCAAAGATGCTACCTGCACCTGTGCCCGGGCCCTTGGTCGTGCTCGCACTCGGATCTTCGCCTGCTGTCTGTGCCCATGCCCGAGTCCTCGCCTGTGCTCATGCCCGTGCCCGGGTCCTTACCTGCTGTCCGCCCGTGCCCGAGTACTTGCTTCCTGTTCGTGCCTGGGTACTTGCTTGATGTTCGTGCTCGGGTTCTCGCTCATGCCCGCGCCAGGGTTAGCAGTGATTTTCTAAATGTTTGTGACAAATCGGCTGGATATGAAGATAACTTATCGGCTAAGCACTCCGATAAAACATCGCATAAAACCCATCGGCTTATTAAGAGTAGAGTTATTACTACCAGTCTAGTAGATCGGACCCAACCGTTGCAGCACAGACTGGTGATGATAACAAGACCTCGATGAGCCAATAGATCTAATGCGATCGTGATGAACTATGATAACTTATCGGCTATACATTCTGATAAAACACTTGCACAGAAGATATCAACCTAGCAGGAGTAACTTATCGGAGGCAGTTTAGTAGGTCGGAGCTAACCGATGCAGCACAAACTGTCGATAAGTTACACCCAGTAAGCCGATACGATCTGTGCACGCGTGATGTGATATACCTAACCGATCTATGAGGTCCAACTAAACTAATGCAGCCATAGATAAAATAGATATATCGTGGTAAGCCGTCCACCATAAATCGACTAGAATATCGGACTTAACCGAGGAAGTCCTAGCCGATGCGGTGTCCGGGGTGACGAGACTTACCCTCTCGCAGGAGGTCGAACTTAACCGATGTAGCCCAGATCGAGAAACAAGAACCCGTCGAAGGGGTGGCGATGCACCGAGATTATATTGATCTGGTTGATGTAGATGTCTTACAAAGCACCCGGGCATACATATTTATACCCCGAGTTGATATGAGTCCTTATTGGACACGGTACAAGATTTCCTAAACATAAAAGGAAACACTAACAGGACCCGACCGGACACGAGGTCAGGTTTCCTAAAGATAAAATATTAATCCTTGCCTAATTAACAATTAACTGCCATACTGTGGTCTTCATGGCTTCTTCCTGGATTCGGCCCCTTCTGGATCAACTCCCATTAATTAACTATAATTTTCGTCTTAACCGAATATAATACAGAGCCATACCAAATTTTGGCGTTAACACATGCCCCCCAATTTCGGAGTTCTCTATAGGACTTCAAAATTCTTTCGTTTTGGGCCTTCAGATTTCTTCCATACCAAGGCGGCCCAAGGTAGCCCACTTGCCTTAATTGTTTGAAACAGTGCCAACGGCCTCGATTCCCGCCCGGTCATCATAACTCTATAAACCGCTTCGTCTTTCTAGCCCTTTTTTTACGCTTTCACATCACCAGAGCACTACCGCTTCATCTTCCAAGACTTCGACGAACTCCGGCGAACTCAGACGAACCGTCGTGTCTCCCCTCTTCGACCGCTGATTCCCGCTCTTCTTCCTCCGGCGCAATGGCATCAGCATCCACAGTCCCCGAGTAATCTTTCTGCCCGACTGTTTTTTCTGATTCGGTAGCCTAGACGAATCCAATCTGCCATGTTCTTCACCTGTTTTTTCACCGTGTTCTTGTTTACTGTAGCACCTTCGGAACCAAGTTCTGATCCCAGCCGTCGACTACCCGGATTTCTTCTATCACGGCCCAATCGGTAGCGAGGATCCTACAGATTTCATCAGCGCCGAGACCCAACGTATTCCCTTCAAGAACTCCGCCATGTTGGTCAGTGATTGGACCAACAGCTTCAAATCCAGGCCGAGCAAGCTTCCTGGGTGGAGGGATTGGTATATCAGAGTATCGGCTACGAAGAGAACCCTTTGGGAGGAATCAAACATCGGCCACTGCATCAACCTTTCTCTGGCTGATATGGAAAAGAACGAGCCCCTGCTTGCATCGGCTTCATATTTCTAGTCAGATTCTCTCAACGCTTTCATGTTCGATCACGGGCCGATGACCCCCACCTTGATGGATATAACTATGCTCACCTACCTCGACACAACGAGTTACATCGACCCCTTCAGTCTCCGATTCAAGCCTGCTCATCGGCTCCATGTGAAGAACATTGGCGGCTGGTCCAGGTACATATCCATCCATAATAAGGGAACTGGACCAGTCGATGATCGGGAACACGTCGCTTTTCTGAACTTGTGGCTAGAACGGTTTGTTTTTGGTGGCGCAACCCTCGGCCCGACAACCAACATGCAATGCCTGGCAGAGTGTTTGGCCGATCGGAAACAAATCCCCTTGGGGAAATACCTCCTTGGTGCCACATATCAGCTGCTACACCATGTAGCGACCAAACTATCGACCGGCCAGCCCATCGGCCATATTGGGGGTCCTTGGTGGTTCGTGCAACTATGGCTCAATGTTTACACCTCCAAGGCCTTTTCTGAGACTTCTTTTCCTGACCAATCCTTTCCAACTGATTACACAGAAGACGAGGAACTTACTTACCGCCGATGCATCTCTATGGGTGAAGCTGCATCGGCTCTTCCTGGCGGCAAGATAACACCCACTGGACTTAGTCAATGGTTTAAGGTGTTTTATTATGGCTTCACCAGGGAGGCCACACTTTGGTTTGCATACAACGATGCATCGTCCTTCGAAATGCCTTCCAATTTCAATCCAGTCAATGCTCTAGAAGACGATGAATCGAAGGCCATATTTTTATCAGCTATCACCCCCTGTCTGCTGCCGACTGGCTTCTCTCTAGGCCGATCGCAACCATCATATGAGTTCTACCATCCATCGGTCGGCTCCCGCCAGCTGGGTCTAGGTCAACTTCCGATCGGCCTATTCTTCGTCGATAAACTTCAAGCCCGGGGCAATGTCAACAATGCCCTATAATATGATCGGATGCGGACTTTAACAGACTCTCTTTCCCTGGGCGCCACCACACCCCCGAGGTGAATGTATGCACTGCTAACACAAAGCTTTTTGCCCGATGGTGGTCAGAGTGGAGGAGACATTTATTCAACTTGGCTGTTATCCACTACTGTTCTCGCCTCAACACTGACTACATCGAATCCGATGACGAGGTAACACCCACAAACCTTAGTCACCATCTCCGATCGTCCCTCACTCTTAATTTTGCAGGCTATCCACGTCGAGCCCCCAACGTCGAGCACTAGCGGTCAGCCAATTATGTATCAACCCCCATCGGCCACTGCGAACTTAGGGCGCGATGCTCCTTCTCCATCGGCTCTCCTCTAGGCGCCCCGGTCGGCAAGACAGAAGCGTAAAAAGTTGGCGCATCGCCCTTCTCTCAAGAAGCAGAAAAACAACGCCAATGTCACGGTCACGACGCCACCTACCCCCCAAACAACATCAGCCCCTTCATCTCCTCGGGTATGCGCTGTCTTGATATCATTATCTGTTTTCCCGTCCATCTTATCAGTTTCATTTTCAGCTCGAGTCATCGGCCCCTGAACCCCAACCTTCTACTGACATCCCTCCAAGCACCGAGCCGATGACTTCTCCAGCTGCTCCAATCTCAGCACCTAGTCCTCAAGCCGTTGATGAGCCTGCTCCTACTCCATCGCCTGACATCGGCCGTTCTGAAGAACAACTTACTCATCCGCCTGAAGCCGATGCCACCCAAGCTGTCGATGCCTTACCTCAGGTAATCTCTCTATATCCATATTTCATTTTCAACCCTTCACTGATTCTTTTATCGATGTCGATTTTGCAGTCCTTAGCCGATTTGTTCTCCTTTGACATCGGCAAATACTTAGAGGCAGAAGACGCAACGGCCACCAGCGCAGCAACCCAACCATCCTTCCCAGCCGATGTGCACGAATACTTAACGAGCATCATCAGTTGGCTAGAAAATCCGATCGACGCGCTAGTGGAAGACTGCGGGTCGATCTGGGCAAGACTTGCAGATATTGAACACCATTTGCCCGAAGAACTCATCAACGCGCTGACTCCCACGGCATATCTGGAGTCTCACAGATTTAAACTCATCAAGCTTAGACAGTGCATAGCCGATCGTGTTGACCAACAGAAGATAACCGAAGATATCCAAGCCGATCGGCTGTCAGCCCAAATAGAGAAGAAAAAGCTTGATGATATGGTAATCGCCCCACAAGAGCTCCAATCCAAGTTGGCCCAACTGAAGAAACAGGAGGCCGATCTGCTGGCAAAACTTGAACAAGTTCGTAAGGATCTCGAAACAACAGAATCCCAGCTCATCGGCCTACCACAAGCTATACAAGACCAAGAGGCCAAGGTCACAGCAACGGTGCGTCAAGTCGTTCATCGGCGCAAAAATTTGAAGATTATCCCGGGCTCCGATGAAGACGACATTCGTGCTATCAATGAGATCGACCAGATCCGCCTGCACACGATCGAAACAATTCGGAACTTCTTGTAAAACCTTGATACTATTTATGTTGCTCCGGACCACGCCGATTATTTTTTGCTGTAACATAATCTAATCGGCATCGTTGCTTGTCTCAATTGTCCCTTAGTATTTTTTTTGTCTGTTTGATCTAAAGGCGATATCAATTAATACCGGCTATCTTTAGGCGATGCAAAAACATCGACTTTCTGAACTTAGAAATCAGCCGCATCCAGCCAATTCAGGAGTTAATCCAAATGCTCGGATAGTACTTCTTGAGATATTTCCCATTAAGCGCTTTAGCAAACTCCGTCCCCCCAAGATCTTCTAGTATATAGGCATTACCAGGCACACAACGATTAATCCGATAGGGCCCTTCCCAATTAGGCGACTATTTTCCAAACTTATTATCTCTGGATCCGATCGGCAAAATTAATTTCCACACAAGATCTCCTTCAGCAAACGATTTATTCACCACTTTCTTGTTATAATGCCTAGCTGCCCTAGCTTTGTTTTCCTTGATCCTCTCCAGTGCCCTTAACCGATTCTGAGCCAAGTCTTCAAGTTCATCTGTCATTAAGTTATAATAATCATCGGCTGTCAGTTGATCTTGCAAAGAAATCCTCCTAGAGCCGATGTTAGTCTCCCAAGGCAAAACTGCTTCATGTCCATATACTAGTTGGTAAGGTGGCACCCAGGTAGATCCATGACATGCCATCCGATAGGCCCACAATGAATCGGCTAGCGTAGTATGCCATCGTCGCGGCTGCTCATCAATCTTCTGCTTAATCAACTTGATCAAACTCTTATTAGAAGCTTCCGCCTGTCCATTAGCCTGAGCATAATAAGGCGATGAATTTAATAACTTGATCCCCATACTGGCAGCAAACTGTTAAAACTCATCGGACACAAAAATAGACCCCTGATCGGTAGTTATCGTCTGAGGAATCCTAAACCGATAAATTATGTGCTCCTTTACAAACTCGATCGCCTCTTTGGACGTAACTTTCTTCAGAGGAATCGCTTCTACCCACTTCGTAAAATAATCTGTCGCTGCCAATATGAACTTATGTCCTTTACTTGATGGAGGAAAAACCTGGCCGATCATGTCAATTCCCCATCTTCTAAACGGCCACGGTTTGATGATAGGATTCATAGCCGATGCTGGTGCTCGTTGTACATTCCCAAACTTCTGGCAATCTTGACATCCTTTATAGTACCTGAAGCAATCTTCCATCATTGTCGGCCAAAAATATCCTACTCTTCTCAGCAACCATTTCATCTTATGGGCCGATTGATGAGTCCCACAAACGCCTTCATGTACCTCGCACATAACCACTTTGGCTTCTTCCAAATTCAGGCACCTCAGCAGAACTCCCTCAAAAGTCCGATAATATAAGTCCCCATCAAGCAACACATACTTAGTAGCTTTATACCGAAGCTTCCTGGAAACCGATTGCGACGGATTTTGCATATAACCAATTATTTCCTGTCTCCAGTCATCGGCTTTGTCTTGAATGTCATTATCGGCTATTTCAACCTCAACCTGCCTATTCAGCCGATAACCAGAAGCAATCTGTGCAAGATCATTGGCTTCTAAATTCTGCTCCCTAGGAATATGATCTATTGATACTATCTTGAAATCCTTTAACAAATCTGTACATTCCTCATAATATGATCTCAAAACATCATCGCTGCACTCATATTCTCTAGACAACTGCTTGATCACCAACAAAGAATCACCAACAATCTCTATGATATCGGCTCTGATCTCCTTTAAAAGTTGAAGTCCTTTTAATACTGCCTCGTATTCCACTTGATTATTAGTCCGATAAGGTTTAATTGTAAAAGCAAACTCAAAACTTGCCCCCCGAGGCGATATAATGACCAAGCTGATACCAGATCCATGCTTGCAAACCGATCCATCAAAAAACAAAGTCCATGGGATCGGCTCCACATAATCTTTGTGAGCCCCTCTGTGTTGTACAATGAAATCGGCCACCGCCTGTCCTTTGATTGCTTTAGCCGATTCATACTTCAAGTCGAATTCTGTCAAGGCAAAATCCCATTTACCAACTCGCCCCTTTAAAACAGGAGCCGACAACATGTATTTCACCACATCGACCTTGCAAACCACTGTGCATTCAGCCGATAGGATATAATGCCTCAACTTTGTGCATGAGAAATACAAACAAAGGCATAATTTCTCCACCGCAAGATATCTTGTTTCAGCATCCAAAAGCCTTCTGCTCAGATAGAACACGACTTGCTCCTTGCCTTCAAACTCTTGAATTAAAACAGACCCGATGGATTTCTCATCGGCTAATAAGTACAACCTGAACGACACCCCTTTCTACGGCGGAATTAGAACAGGTGGGGAACTCAAATAACTCTTAATTCCATCGAATGCCTTCTGCTGATCTTCCCCCCACACGAACTCTTGATCGGCTTTCAACTTTAACAACGGAGTAAAAGATTCAATTCTCCCTGACAAATTTGATATAAACCTCCTTACAAAATTAATCTTGCCGATCAATGATTGTAATTCTGTCTTGTTGCTTGGTGGCTCCATGGTCTTGATGGCTCTGATGCTCCTTTGACTAACTTCAATTCCTCGCTCATGAACCATAAAACCCAAAAACTGCCCAGCCGATACACCAAAAGCGCATTTATTGGGATTCATCCTTAGTCCGTATTTCTTGGCCCTTTCCAGCACTCTCCGCAAATCGGCTATATGGCTTTCCTCACTTTTAGACTTAACCACTACATCATCAATGTAAATTTCCACTAGCAAGCCGATGAGATCATGAAATATATAGTTCATCGCCCTCTGATAAGTTGCACCGGCACTTTTTAATCCGAATGTCATTACCGCCCACTCATATAAGCCGATAGCTCCAGGACATCGAAACGCAGTCTTGTGTATATCTTCTCCAGCCATAAAAATCTGATTGTATCCTGCATTGCCGTCCATGAAACTAATAATCTTGTGTCCTGATGCTGCATCTACCAGTAGATCTGCTATCGGCATTGGGTACTCATCCTTGGGGGTAGCTTTATTTAAATCTCGGAAATCGATACATATCCTCATTTTTCCATTCTTCTTTTCCACCAGGACAATATTAGAAACCCACTCAGCATATCGGCACGGCCTTATAAATTTGGCATCATATAACCTTGTGATTTCCGCTTTGATCGGCCCATATAATTCTGCCTTGAATCTCCTTGGAGCCTGCTTGAATGGCCGATATCCTGGTTTAATGGGTAGCCGATGTTCAACAATTGATCGGCTTAATCCTGGCATCTCATGATACTCCCAAGCAAAACAATCCCGATACTCCTTCAATAGTGTTATTAATTCTTCTTGATGTTCAGGACATAACTTTTTGCTTATATACGTCGGCCTTGGCTTATCCCCTGGTCCTATGTTGATCTCCTCCAAATCATCGGCCGACGTAAACCCTTGTCCTAGTTTCCCCTCAAAATCTTCAATGGAGCCCATTAGAGTAACAGCTCGGAGCCGACTTGCTGAATCGGCTGTATCCCTTGGCTGGTAACCTTAAGATAATCTCCTTCCCATGTTTTTCTAGACAAGCAATCAACACCATCGGCTTCCCAGACTGGCAAATCGGTCATTGCAATGTTGGTTGACCGATCTGCTAGGACCACCTCGACTTGATCTCCCTGCCACTGTATCAAACATTGATGTTTCGTCGAGGGCACGCAACAATTCGCGTGGATCCAATCCCTGCCAAGAAGCAGACTATATGACCCCTTTCCATCGATAACGAAAAACATGGTAGGTAATGTCTTGGTTCCCACTGTTAACTCCATGTTCAACACGCCTTTCGCCTCTAATGAATTCCCACCGAAGTCTTTTAGCACCATATTTGTCTTGATCAAATCTTCGGCAGTTTTCCCTAATTTTTGAAATGTAGCATGAGGCATGAGATTAACAGCTGCTCCCCCATCAACTAGGATCTTCATCATCGGCTTCCCATTGACATAGCCCTTGATATAAAATGGCTTTAAATGCCGATGCTCTGACTCCTCAGGTTTATCAAATATGGCCTGATCGGGTTGCAATGTTAGCTGAGCAAAAACTTCCTCATTGCCTTCTTCATCCGATGAAAGTGCTTTATACTCCCGAGGCAAAAAGAAAAACATATTTGTTGGAGCCGATGGATCTTCATCGTCCTTCCTCTTCACTCGCCATACTTGTTTGGTTCTCTTGTGACGATGATCGGCTTCCTCTTGATCTTGCCTCTGTTCTTCCTGTTGCTCTCGGTGTCGTAGCCGTTGTGCCCTTCTCTTCTGATTCTTTGTGAATATTCCACTAGGACACCATTGAGGGTTCTGGACATGCTTTTCATGCACCTCTTCTTCATTTTCTTCAAAGAATTCTTCGTGAACCGGCCCTAATCGGCTATGTACCAATGCTCGTCTCCTGGGTGGCCGATCCTGCGGAAAACTTTCCTGCTGATCCTGCTAAAACCTCAGACTATCGCACTCAGGGCAATCTTCAATTGACGGCTATCTCATCCCTTGATCCCAGCAGAATCGGAAGAACGGACAATCCCAATGTGGATTGAATCTTTCCCTGTCCGGCTCAATCCACTGCTCTTCGTATTTTGAGTATTTCTCTAACATACCCGATGAAGTAATCCTTGATTTTTTATGATCCGCATGTCTTCCTTCATCGGCTCGAGCCCTTGATGATGATCCCACATAAACCATGTTTACGGGGAACGAGTGTCCGTCGATCTTCATCGGCTTCTTGTCTTCAAACTTGATTCTTCCTTGCTCAACAGCCAATTGAATCTGTTACCAAAAAACTTTGCACTCGTTGGTATGATGCGATATAGTATTGTGCCACTTGCAATATCTTTTCTTCTTTACTTCTTCGGCTGATGGAATCACGTGGTTTGGCGGAAGTTGTATCTGTTTCTCTTGTAGCAGCAAATCAAAGATTTTATCGGCTTTATTAATATCAAAATCATACCGCTCCTCCTTGCCGATATCCTTGACCCATGGGCATGATACTGATTTCTTGTTCCTAGCCCACTCCGCCAATCCGACTTCAGCATCGGATCCCTCATCGTCTGAGTCCAATGAATAAACCTGTACCTAAGCAACCCTTCTCTGATATTTATCTTTTTTCGCCTCTTGAAATCGGCTTTCATGAGCCGATACCTTCTGTACCAGGTGCGCCAGGGACTCGAACTCATGTGATGAAAATCTCTCCTTAATCGGCGCCAAGAGACCCTGGAAAGCCAGATCGGCTAGATGCCCATCGCTCAGGTTCAGACTGTAACATCGGTTTCTGACGTCCCGAAATCGCTGAATGTATTCCGGTACTGTTTCATCTGGTCGTTGCCTAACCGATGTCAAATCTGTCAGTCTCATCTCATGGATTCCAGCAAAGAAGTATTTATGAAACTGTTTTTCTAGATTGGCCCATCCCCGAACTGAATTCGGTGGTAACGAGGAGAACCATGTAAAAGCCGATCCTGATAACAACAAGGGGAAAAACCTAACTCTCTGAGCCTCCTCAGCCGATGCCTCTCCGCACTTTGCCAGGAATCGGCTGACGTGTTCTACTATAGATGTGCTGTCTTGCCCTGAGAACTTGAAAAAATCTGGGACCCTTATCGGTGTGGCAATGGCACTCTATCAAACCACTCGGGATATGGATGCCGATACATAAATGTTTGCTCCTTGGGCTTGATCCCAAACTGCTCCCTCACTATTTCCGCAACCCTTGTTGATAAATCCTCTTCCCTGAGGTTGTCCTGTTGATACTGTACCGGTGGAGTTTGTTGCCGATTCTGTCTAGGATATTCTCTCTGGTAACTACCTGGATCGGCAATGCCACCTGGGTAATTCTGTTGATATCCCCCATAATAGGCAGATCGATGGTATCCAGCAGGAATATCCTGTTGCCCCCAGCCTGGTTCTGTGCAAATAGGTTCTCCGGTACGTCTCTGTTTGTCCCATAAACAACCTGATTTGGCTCTGTCTTTGGCGGGAGATAGACAGGACCTCGAGTAGGCTCTTGAATAATTGATCCATCCACCGTCTTCTTTATGAGATTATGAAGCGTGTTCACCAGGATCCCGGATTGATTGATGAGTGAATGATGCACTGCTACGTTTACCATATCTTGCAAAGGTTTCACCGGTGGACTTTCGGGTGGTATGCGGCTCGATTCACCAAACAGAACTGGTTTTGGAAACTGTGTTTTCTGAATCGGCCCTTGTCTTGTCATGCTGAAGGATTCCAAGCAAAGCTTCTGAAAATTGGCCATATTTTGCTCGACCTGCTGCCTTTGCTCGTCTGTTAAATCTTCCATGTTGACCGGAATCATATTGTCTTGTTTGATCTCTTTTCCGGCCATGTTGCAATTCCGACTAAGATTTTGTGTTGAAACTTCGCGTCCCACCAGGCGTGCCAAAAATGTGTTGACGCCGAAAACCAGCCGGGGGCTGTTCGGCGTCTGGGAGACACGCGAAGGCCTAGGAGATTTGCTTCACTCCAGTGCAGGTCCTAAAATATTGAGGTTCGTAGGCGTGCCAGTCAATTTGACCCTGCAATTGACAAGGAAATAGAAAATATTAGATCAATGAGCCAATCGGCTGGAAGCCGATCTTGACTCGTCTCATCGGCCGATGGCCGATATGAACTGTAGCACTTATACACCGACTGGAAGCCGATGATGGCATGAGCAGTAGCATAATAATAAGCAAATATCGAACTAGCCAATTGCCGAAGGGATATTCAAAAATCGGCTATAGACTAATAAAATGAATAGGCAGAATGCGTAAATAGATAGGTTGAATGAACTCCAGCCGATTGTGATTAAAATTACTAGCGTCGCCGCAAAGATGCTGCCCGTACCCGTGCCCAGGCCCTTGGTCGTGCTCGCACTCGGATCTTCGCCTGCTGTCTGTGCCCATGTCCGGGTCCTCGCCTGTGCTCGTGCCCGTGCCCGGGTCCTCGCCTGTGCTCGTGCCCGTGCCCGGGTACTTGCTTGTTGTTCGTGCCCGGGTACTCGCTTGATGTTCGTGCCTGGGTACTCGCTCCTGCCCACGGCAGGGTTAGCAGTGATTTTCTAAATGTTTGTGACAAATCGGCTGGATATGAAGATAACTTATCGGCTAAGCACTCCGATGAAACATCGCATAAAACCCATCGGCTTATTAAGAGTAGAGTTATTACTACCAGTCTAGTAGATCGGACCCAACCGTTGCAGCACAGACTGGTGATGATAACAAGACCTCGATGAGCCGATAGATCTAATGCGATCGTGATGAACTATGATAACTTATCGGTTATACATTCCGATAAAACACTTGCACAAAAGATATCAACCTAGCAGGAGTAACTTATCGGAGGCAGTTTAGTAGGTCGGACCTAACCGATGCAGCACAAACTGTCGATAAGTTACACCCAGTAAGCCGATATGATCTGTGCACGCGTGATGTGATATACCTAGCCGATCTATGAGGTCAAACTAAACTGATGCAGCCATAGATAAAATAGATATATTGTGGTAAGCCGTCCACCGTAAACCGACTAGAATATCGGACTTAACCGAGGAAGTCCTAGCCGATGCGGTGTCCGGGGTGACGAGACTTACCCTCTCGCAGGAGGTCGAACTTAACCGATGCAGCCCAGCTCGAGAAGCAAGAACCCATCGAAGGGGTGGCGATGCGCCGAGATTATATTGATCTGGTTGATGTAGATGTCTTACAAAGCACCTGGGCATACATATTTATACCCCGAGTTGATATGAGTCCTTATTGGACACGGTACAAGATTTCCTAAACATAAAAGGAAACACTAACAGGACCCGACCGGACACGAGGTCAGGTTTCCTAAAGATAAAATATTAATCCTTGCCTAATTAACAATTAACTGCCATACTGTGGTCTTCACGGCTTCTTCCTGGATTCGGCCCCTTCTGGATCAACTCCCATTAATTAATTGTAATTTTCTTCTTAACCGAATCTAATACAGAGCCATACCAAATTTTGGCGTTTACACTCCCATGACTCCCTGATCACTCTTATCTCCTCTGTGTAGAACCGATACTGGGCCTGGACATTGGCTCTCATGTCTGCCCAGGTCCGCCGGCAAGTAAACTTGTCAGACTCGGCTACAGACAGAACGACTAATGAAAATGGCTAAGATCACGGTCAGGTTGAGGACTTACTTTCGTAGTCAGCCTCCCACCCAGCCACGGTCTTCTCCAGTTCAGCCTTTTCCTTACCGAGCTTGACGACGACCTCTTTCAACTCGGCCTTCTCCCGGTCAAGCTCGGTGTTGGCCTTCGTCAGGTCGGCCTTGACCATCTCAAGCTCGGCCCTGGCCTCTTCGGCTTCCTTCAGCTGCGATTCCCTCTCTGTTCGGGTCTTCAACTCCGCTTTGAGGGCTGCACGACAGATTAGCCAAGAGCTCAACCGTGCGGTCATGACATAACTGGGCAGTCGGGAACAATGCAGCTGGATGAATATGATGATGGTTCAGTCGGGAAGATACATTCGGGGAGTTTACCTCTGATCTTTCCGGCTAGGGCCCAAGTCTCCTCCCTGAGCTGATCGGCGCTGCTCTTCAGCCAGGCTTCCCTCCCCGCGTGACGCTCCTCCATCTTGGCCTTTAATGCCCGGAGTTGCTCCAATTCCGCGAGGTGGGGAGCCATTTCGACGAGGATCTCCGTCATCGCCTCATTGCGGTCGACAAGTTTCTGCTCAGGATAAGAGACAACGCAAGGATGCAGTCAGACGTCAAAACAAGAAGATCGCCAAGACTCTACCACAAGGATCATACCCCAACTCCCTTGGACCCGCTGATAGTGGCGCGAAGCAAGCTTTCGCGTTCCCTCCTCGTGACGACTTCATCAAGCCTAAAGCTCTTCATGGTCCCATCAGGCGCCGTCCATGTGAATGTCCGGGGCATCACACGCGGAGGAGCTTCGATCGGAGGCAGGTTTCGGATCTTTGGCGGTGGCAACAACGACGACGATGACGACCACGATGGCGATGGGGTCCCGGCCTTCGCACCGCCGTCCCCCGCAGCCTCGGGGACCGGCTTAGGGGCCCCGACGGCGGCCTCCGCAACGGGCGACGCTTCAGGGGCTGGGGTTTCAACCTCAGCAACCGCCTCTTGGTCGGGTGGCACGGCGACCCTGCGGTTGGGACCACCTCGGACTCCGTGACCGGGCGGGCCACCGGCTCAGCGGGCATGTTCGCGGCCGCCGGCTCAGCTGGGGCAAGCTCTTCAAGGGGAGCAGTCAGATCGGTCTCCTTGAGATCGATATCGGCCCACTTCCTGCATGACGAAACACTACATCAGAACACTACTCCAACACGCAAGAATTTCAGAAGATCCAGAGCAGCGCACCTCTTGGAGAACTTCAGCTTCCTGCCGGGCGACCCGGGTCATGGCGGAGCGCTAGCTCTGGTGGTCGGCCCGGTCGGCGTCACAGTCGGCGGCGGTGCATCAGCCCGAGTCGGCCCCGATTCCGGTGTGGTTGGCTTGGGTGCTTCCGTCCTCGGCGGCGTCTGCTCCGGCCGGCCCCTCGACGACGCTGTTGTCGGGCTCGACAATGTTGGGCTCAAACCCGCAGGTCTCAACCTGGGAGTTGATCGCCTGGGTGCCGTGGCAACAGTGTCCTTTATCTTGAGGCTTCCTGCCACGGCGCGCGGCGTCATGGCCCCTTCGCCCCGATACAAAATCGGCGTTTTCCCGACTCTCTTGGAGTCGGGCTGGGCGGCGGCGGGGCTCCTCAGCCTCTTCTTCGATGCAACGGCCGACAACGGGCGGGAGTCTTCATCAAACTCCACGCACCACTACAAGAAATTCAACAAGATACATCATATATCGCTGGGGGATTAGACATCCAAGTCCACAGACATGCGCTGCAAAGGAAAGACAGATGTTACCTCGGGGCAGGGCCAGCTGCGCTTGTAAGACGCGATGCGTATCTTCTTGTCTTCGGTTTCAATTACCCCGCTGGAGAAGTATCCAAACATGGTCTCCGTCACCTTCTGCTCATTGGCCGACTCCTGGCTGACCCGGTCAGGATCATGTCTTCCCCGGTAATCCCAGCCAAACGTGCTCCTCAACTTCAGGGGCTGGAAGTGCCGAGTCAGGAACCGCCTGGCCACCCAGGGTAAACCACACGAAGGTGGTGACCAAACACGATACACACTTCTGGGGACATGGTCTATGGTTGAATCAATATTCATGCATCTCATCATTTCTAAACTCATACTCATGTTCAGCTAGTCCCCAGGAAAGCGACTAGCCTCACACTTTCATCGCAAGCAATTGATAAACATCACAAGTACTCTAAATACGGATAAAAGAGCAGCAGGGTTATATATATATTACATAGAGGGTTCACACACCCTAAATCATCACAGAGTAACACAAAAGATAGCAGCGGAAAATATAAACATAAAGGATAACAACCAGTGGTGCCATACCAAACCCCACAAGGCAACCGACTGGGGCAGAGCTCAACTCCAACTACACATTATCCTCGCCACCCTCAGTGGGATAATAGTAGACCACATCAACGTCGTCTCACATTATCCTCGCCACCCTCAGTGGGATAATAGTAGACCACATCAACGTCGTCATTATCCTCACCTGAAAATATGCAGCGTGAGTACGAATGGTACTCAGCTAGACTTACACAATATTAATAGCACAAAGGAGAAATGCTGGTCTCTACATCAAGGAAAAATGGCTATGTTGATCTGGTTTTGCATAAAGCTAAGTTTATTGAGCAAATAATATCTTGAAACTATAAGCATTTACAAAATACAGCATTCTGAAAATTTCAAGACAGCAAGTAATATATTCTGAAAAGGAGGTGGAAATGAGCACAATCCCATGCTCTAACATCAACAATGGGCCACCATTGCCCAAATAAATATGCTACACAAGCATACTATCTTTCATGGCTAAAACCAAGCCATATTTAATACCAAAACCTTTCATATAAACCCATCCATCCATGACTATCCTAAGTCATGATATAACCACATAATCCCATAACCACATAACCCAAGTTGGATGCTAACATGAGTGACTAACACATCAAGCGGTCGTCCTATAACTGTGGATACGGCTATTCGAATAGTTCTTACTCTGACCAGAGGTGTACATCTTTACCCACACGATGTGATAGAAGCCAAACGGCTACACTCTAGTTTGATCCGTACCTGTCGGTACCCACACTCTACACATTGAGTGCGGACTAGAGGTCACAACAAAACCTTTCCCATGCTTAGCTCCAACCACCTAAACCACGTCTGGGCCCCTGACGACTTAGCCCCACACATAGGGTGACTAAGGCGGGCTCACCGTCGCGGGAGGCACCTCCGGCCAAAACCAGGCGCGCTCGAGGCCCTCCAAAGGAAAAACCATCCTCATGACTGACGGACGGGCGTAGATGGCCACAGTCTCCCGTGCTACTAAGTTAAGTCGTCCCATTCCTGGCGTGTGGAAGTACATAGGGTGCTTGAATAGACGTCAACATGTTCGGCCCTTAACGACCCAGACGGAGCTACATGCATCAGGGAAACACCATCCCTTCATCGCCCTATCATCCGTCCAAGTCAAACATATTCTCAATTATAAATCAGAAGTTATTCTTTTCAGATTTTAACCCATCTATTCATATTAAACTAGTTTTGCACCGATAGCTCCATCTATTGGATTTTTCTAAGTCTAGAAATAAGCATGGCTAAGCATTCGGTAAAATAAAAGTATCCCAAAGTCCTTAACCAGGGGTGACAAGGTATAAACATGGAATCAACAACCAAGGAATGGAAATGCATACAATTGGGCAATATTGACTCTACCCGTTTTCCCATTTTAAATAGACCGAAACATGCATATAGATATTGTTTTCGCAAACAAATAAATTTATAGAAGACATAGGTTCAATATGCTTAGATCCTTGCATAGATGCTTGCCTTGCTGCAGCGATGGTTCACACTCAACTTCAGGTTCTTGCTCCACGTACTCCGAATTGTCTGAATCTACCGATAAAAAGCAAATATGAAAATAAGAATCAAATAAACATGTTTATGCAAAATGCCCAATTAATTATGAAATAAATACAGTAGGTAGGCCACATTCTAAAGTGAATTTTAGTGAAACAATCGTTCCAAAATCTTTTACGGTTTAGGAGATACAAAAACAATAAGCCATATACGCTGAAAATGGCAGATCTGTAATTAATTTGTACTCCCTTAGGGTATCACAAGTAACTTGCATTACAAAATAGGATTTTACAAGTGTGAGTATTTTTATGTGAAATTACATATCCTACTGGTTCCAACAAAATTAGCTTCACTGGATTTTGATTTAAAATGATTTAGTTGTGAATTTTACAAGTTTAACAAAAAGAAAGGTTAGAAATTACATAGGCCTATTTTGGGAGGTAGTTTTGTCAAATATAAATTGTCCACAGTAAAGGTAACAATTTTCTGAGTTAAACAAAAGTGGTTTCACATTTTTAACAGTTAGAATGGATTTTCTAGAAATTTATAAACTTCTAGGTTATAAAGAGATATATAAAAGATATTTCCATTTTTAGAGAAAAATCCTACACATAAGTTCTCACTTTTTATTTTACAACACTAAATAGAACATTTTTATGAATCCATAGAAATTTGGTTACCTCAAAAGGAGTTATAATGGATTTTATAGAAATATTTCAAGTTCCTAGGCACAAAATAAGTTACTTTTGCTTCATATTATTTTATAGATATTTTCTGTACAGAAGTGGTCATATTTTATTTGATAGTATTAAAGTTCACAAATTTATAGAACTAACAAAATTGGTTTCACTCAAAAAGGAGTTAAAATGGCAAAGTTATGGATTTTTAAAGTTTGAATAGTTTTCTGTGGAAAATAATTCAGTTTATCTTTTCTTCTCTTTTCTTATTTATCCTCAACTCGGGCCCACCTGTCGGTGTTTCAAAATAGAGGAGGCACGGGGCTGGCTTGCCGCCGGTTCTGTTCACCGGCGCCGGCGGCGAACGGCAGCTCGGCTTGGACTGCGGCCAACAGAGAAAAGGTGGAGAGGATTATGGCGAACCCATTGGTGGTCTTCTCATTGCCGATGGTGGCCGGAGCTAGGCGCAGTAGCGACACGAGCGGTAGAGTGTTTCGGGTCGATGAGGCTGATCGAGCTATGGTCGGTTTCTGGCCAAACCAAAGCATGTGGTTGCATCTAAGGGATACCAGAAGGCTTACTGAGGGTTGTGTTGGTTTTGGCAAAGCTGGAACAGCAACGGCGACGGCGAACTTGGTCCGGCGGTGGCGAAATCCTTCGGGACCATGTCGTCGGCCTTCTCCCGGGGTACTGCGATGAAGGTGAGTTGCCGAAAAGGTTAGAGACCTCGTAGAGATGGGCTTAGTGCGAGGAATCGAATGGAGGCTAACCACAGGAGAAGTAATCGACGACGGCGGCTGGCGGCCGGACTTGGGGACGACAACGCCGATCTCCTGGTACACGACTTTACGATTCGATTGGTCTAGGCCAGGGCCTCCTGGGACCAAGGCGATGCTGGCGGTGAGATGGTTCGGGCTGGGATCACCGGAGCTCGCCGGAACAGCGACAACCCGAGCGGCGGCAGTTCGGCAGCGCAGAGAGCAGGGACAGTGGCGGCACGGCGGCTCCAACCAGCAAACCTAGGGCAGACGAATACAAAAATGGAACGATTAATACTTGCAGATCACGTTCCCGAGGTCGAGAGAGGATGGAGCTCACCGGAGCTAGCTCGGGCTCAGCCGAACACCTTTGGCAGAGAAGAAAATGGCTCGGCCCCTGGCGATTCTAGAGGTTTTCTCCGGTCTTCTCGGTAGGAACGGGAAGAGGATGAGAAGAGGGTTCTGCTGGCGAGATTTGGAGCGAAAATGTCGAGGTTTCCAATGGTTGGGCTCATCTATGTGTCTCTGTGTGCTGTGAGGGAGAAGAACGAGATACTGACACGTGTGACATGCAACTGCAGAGCTGCTCCAGTTCCACAGTGTCCAGGGTGGGTCCCACATGTAAGGAAACAATGTTCTACACATTTTTGGCTAGATTGTGACTATGTTTAGTGGGTCCATGTAGTGGAAACCTTTGGAGAGGAGAGAGGTGTGGGTAGATCTCTTGGTGAAACACACTGTCCAAAGAAGATCTGAGGCTTACAAGTGGGCCAGGCCTTGTGGGGTCCACCTGGAAGTGAGAAATGAGAGGAGAATTCTCTAGAGACTAAGTGTGGTGAGCTGTCCAACATGCAGTATTTGTATTCCTGTTTTACTAGGTTAATGAGGAGCATAAATTATGGGAAAATTATTTGAGGTAGAGAAAGAGGTGTTTAACCTGCTGACCAAATTTCGTGGTTAGAAGTGGTCTGGTTTATCTTTGGTGAAAATGCAAAGCAGGGGTAATGATCCAATTTTTCTGCAGTGTAATTCATGTCCCTAGGGCTTTGCTCTTATTATTTTATGTAATTTTTTTGGGAATTAAACTGAGCCAAAATTACTGATGATAGGGTTCTTGTTGACACACCTGTTGGTAGAATTGCACTCCTAATTAATCAACATTTTTATTTGGTGAATTTTAGAAGTATACCCATTCATTTTTAGCTAGCTCCCTAGTCTAGCTGATTTGAGAGATTTTATTGAAGTAATTATTTTAGTGATAAAATCATGGAAAATTTTCAGTGGATTAATTATGTGGGGTAGTGTTTACAGGAATTTTTCCATGATTTTATGTACAACCAAACATTTTTAGAAAATCCTTAGACTATACAAATGCATATGTCAAAGAAAAGGACCCTAGCTGAAATTTGTTGGAATTTTTAATAGGTCCAACTAATGAATTAAATTCTGGAAAAATTATATTAATCCATGATAAATAAACTAGTACTTGAATAAATTGTCTCCCATATACACTTCTGTTCAATTTGATGCTCTTTTGGTAGTGTTTTGTTTTTGCCTATTTAGGGTTTAATTATTGAGGGTTTAAAATTTTGCAAACTTTAACTTGCATGAAGTGACAATGCAAAAGTTTAAATTGTGCACTCTAATGCTGTGACACCGTTACCTGAAATTACCTGAAATTAAATCTAAGGCTGTGACACCGTTAAGGAGTGGTGCGAGCTGGCTCAGTCCCTGGCGGAATACATCCTCGCCGTGTATCATGCTCTTGACCCCACCTTCTCGCTGGAGCCACCACGCGAAGGCATCCGGGGGATCGCGAGCCCGCAGCTCGCAAGGCCGTCCGAGCGGTTGCCGCTGAGGTGGCGGGCTCTTCGAGTAGCAGGACCTGGTGCACGAGGTGGAGGAGAAGCACCCGCCCGACGAAGAGGCGTCCGACGAGCCCTGGAGCTCAGGCTCCGAAACCAAGGAAGCACGCCCTGACGGCAAGAACTGAGGCCAGCCCATCCCTTGTGCTTAGACCCGAGGTACATCCCCCTTTTTTTTATTTCTTATTTTGAATGGCATGTAATCCCTAACCAAAACTCCTAGGCCGTAGAGGGCCGTTCTTTAATAAAACAACTCGCTTTAGCTCAAATGCCATGTGAATGACACTTGATGGCCTTTCATGATTCTGGGTTTGCAACCCATTAGCCTGACGACACTCAGCGGTAGGACTTGGCCTTTGGGGGAAACAAATTGCCGATCAACCCTGTAGCCCCTAAGAAGTGGAAACGGCATGCCGCACTTCACTTCCTGCTTCAACTTGCGCTAGTCTCGAGGTTTGGGGAATCAAGGCTCCTCCTAGGCCGATGAGACTTAGTGTTGTAGGTGACTCAGGGGTAGAGGAATCGATACCCCAGTCAGGCCGAAGGGACTTGGCACGCAGTTGTCTAGTGAGCAGGGAATTTGATTCCCTTCTCAGAGCGATGTGACTTAGTGCTGCACGCACCTTGAGAGTGGGGAGGGCGGACACGCCACCCCGGTTGACGAGACTGGGCATGGAAGCTGCCTCGGGAGTGACAGGATCAGCGCTTTGCCAGGTCCAAGCAGAGTCTCTATTGACTCAAACACTTAAGGAGACCGAGCCTTTAGGCAGCGCCGCCTATAAATAGCATGGGGAAGTAGCATGCTTTCCACACCCATCTTTCTTTCTTCTCCCCTTAGACGGTTCACTAGCTAGTTTCCTCTTCTTCCGCTGTGGCTCGAGCCCCCTACCCTTCATCATGCTTTGCGTGGCATGAACCCAAGCAAGATGTCCTTGAGCTAGGGGAGAAGGAAATGCTTCTTGTCGACGGACAGGCAAGGATAGCCCACCAGCATGTAGGCCAGAGGTGGTTCTCGTGGGGACACCAGCGACATTGGAGCTCTTCACTCCTTGCAAGGGATGTTGTAATAAGGAGTAGCAGATTCATCTTTGATGATGCCCACACGGTTACATGTGGGCTGCCGGAGCCTATTGGCATGGCCTGAGCGCCCGGGCATCACTGCGGCTTCGGGGTCCTTTGGACCCCCAGCGTACCCACGAAACCCCGCGGGAGGAGATATGGTTCCAACCTCCTCTGCGTGAGGTGGTGGGGTTGGCAACTTCGTCGTGCCTAGCTTCGTGCTAGGGGCGTGCATGTGGGGCTGCCGCCACCACCAGTTTGGATAGCGGGGGAGAACTAGTAGAGTCATTTTTGATGCACTTCTGTGACTCTACCGCCCATCCAAATAGTGTTCCAATCCTAGAGCAGCTGCCAACACACGGCCGATGGTGACGACGATGATCATAGAGAAGACTCGGTTGCAGCCTCTGTGGCACTGTCCGTGTGTCGCGTCTCATATTGAGACTAGGGCTTCCTGACTGAGCTTATTGTGCATAAGAGTGGTCGTGTGCTCCCATGCCATCTATGTGTTAGAAACCTCCACGAGAAGCTTGGCTTGTACTTGCTGGCCCGCTGTATTTGTTTGATGTGAACCGAAACAACATGGCTCCCATATTTACCCGTGGCTGAACGAGGCTTGTTGCTATAGTTGCTCAGTCCTGTAGGCAGGACCATGCCAGTTTGGGGGCCCAGAGGCCGCACCCAAATAGGTTCCATCAACTTAGCATTGTCTTCTCTTGCGAGCTCCCAGGCGAGTGCTATGTTTTACTCAAGGGGGCGTTAAGGGTAGCCCCCGAGCACATGGTACTATGAGCCCGAGGTCTTCAAAGTTTCTATAGATGCCTCAAGCCCGGCCCCCACCCGAGCGAGCTCGAAGCTGTAGTGGGCGCCCGTGAGTCCACCCGCGCTGTGGCAGACTCCTACTGCCTTTGGGTCGGGGCATTGCTAGTTTGGGTAGCATGTACATAGGCGCACAGCCCCCAGGGCCCGAGGCCTTGAGACAGACACATGCGCGCACAACCCCACCCTGACGTTCCTTGTCAAACGTGAGGACGTAACGCCTTGGGGGTCGCCGGACTTGGCACACGGCAGCATGATCCTGCATAACACCAAGCGCAAACATCCGCTCGCGGGTGTTGTCCGTAGGCATGCTACTGGTGGGTGCTCATCACTTTACCTGCTGCCTCTTGGGCTATGGATGTTAGCAACACGGGGGGGGGGGGGGGGTGACCAGGTAGCCTATAGCCCCCAGGCCCTCGTGGTGCTCAAGGCGAATCGGGCCGGGCTGAACACCGCTGCCTGACGGGGGACTGTAACCTATAGGACATCGGCGATGCACGGGGCACTATTCACCGGGCCAAACACCATGCCCTGTACTGAGGGGAAGACTTCCCCGGTCACCCGACCAGTTTGTGCAGACCATCTCCCGTTTGCATTTGGGAAGCGAATAAGTGCTGCCTTGCGTGATGGGATGTCCCAGCGAATGGGTAAAGGGAAAAAAAACTCCCAAAGGCTGGTAACTTTAACCAGAAAATAGGGGGATGTGCAGACCTTTGTGACGTTCGTCTGGTACACTCTCACTGCTTTTACCTGTCGTCTCTTAGGCCACAGAGCTTACTAAGGTTGGGGCATGACCGTATGACTCAGAGCTTGGGCCCTTGCGGTGCTCAGGGTGGAGCAGGCCAGGCCAAACATTGCTGCCCATCACCGAAGTTAGAATAGTTGAGACATAGGCAATGCCCGGGGCGCTATCGACCAGGCCAAGAACTGTGCATTCGGGGTGGATGGGGCCAGGCTGAACATTAATGCCCGTCATCGAAGTCAGGATTGTCGGGACATCGGTAATGCTTGAGGTGCTGTCCACCGGACCAAGCACCGCATCTAGCAGTGAGGGGTGAGCCAAGCACGGTTACCCAAGCATGTGCACCAGCCACCACCCATTTGCGCTTGGGAAGCGGGTGAGGGATGCTTCACGTGATAGGATTTCCCGTGGTAGATAATTGGAGAAAAATACCCCAAAAAAGCTCAAAAAAGAGCATCTAGGTGACCATGGCTAGCGGGAAAAAGAAACATGCTAAGAAGGTGCATGGAATGGTAGCCCCCCGGCGAACCTGGGAAAGACAAGGGTCTACCCTGGCTTCGCAGATATCGACCTTTACTTACATAGCTATTCAGCAGTAGAGCCTGCGTAGGTGCCCAACATTCCATGGTTACCTGCAGCCAGTCTTACTATGCTTAGCCAGGGCTTACCGGTCACTAGGAAAAAAGGGGCTTCCCGCAGGGGGGAGATTTTTTCTTTTTGGCACATGATAGGGCAGGGCAAAGAACCAAATCCCCAACCTTGAGTGGCTGAGCCTGGACATTATGCTGAAAATAGAGTCTCAGGCTTTACTGGTATCTGGCGGCACGCAACGCAGCTCATCAGCGGTGCTTTAGGGCACCGAGTCTGTTCGTCCTGCGTGAGGACGCTGGCGCGGCGCTAGGCAGGGGAGATTGTGGGGGTGGCGCCAGGTGCTACTCAGGGGCCTTCGACTCCTGACTTCCACCTCCAGAGCCAGATTGATGCCAGTGATCCTCCCCTGCCAACCTATCTCCGGGCAGAAAAAACAACAAGAAAATCAATCAAAAACACCATAATCCCCCACCTAGCGCGCCAGCTGTTGGTTTGGACACCTATAGTGGAGATCTGGATGGACCCCCTTTGTGAGTTCGGTTGGGGGAATCAGTGGGTATTTGATCGGTCGTCGGTAGTCACTGAAGTAAATGGGACGCGACGAATTATACAGGTCCGTGCCACCCGGAGGTGTAATACCCTACTCCTGTTGTGTTCTTGGTTCTTGGAGATCTACTTCCTCTCTAGAAGGGTTTACAAAACTTAGCCTGTGAATCCTCTTTTTTGGCCTCCCACTCCTGTGGCCTTGGCTCTCCCCTTATAAGCTTTGGGGGAATACAAAAGCGGCCACCAGTCCGGGTATTGGAAATTAGGTTTGCTATGTCTTGTCTTGTGCTGGCTGGTCGGTCCAGCCGCTTCCCCCTACCAGGGCCCTCTTCATGTTGGCAAGGTGCAGAGCAATGGTGGATGCCCACTCGTCTGGTGTGGCCATCCTAAGCTTGCGAACGAAGATTGAGCTTGTCTTGCTGACCGGGGACCATGCGCTTGCCTCTCGCCGAAGGAGTAGGTGCTAGGAGAGGTGGAGTAGGCGGCGCAGTTGTCCATGCATCCTGGCATCCCACGCCCCTTGTGAGAAAAAGGGCAATGATGACCTAGGGCATGGGATACAGGACCATCTTGTCTCCCACGCCACACGCTGGGTTGATATATGTCCCATCACCCTTAAATGGCCGGGCATGGGGAGATTGAAGTAAGGAGATAGGTTCCATTGCATCATCATTAATTCCTCTATCCCCGCGCACTCCTAAAGTTGCCTAGGACAAGCTGAGCTTAGGGGCAAAGTGAGCGGGTGCCCAAGCCTGTCGGAGCTCAGGGTTGACGGGGCTTCGAGCTTGCCCCTCGGGGATACGAGCTCGGGTCCGTGCTGGGGAAACCCCCTGCACAACCTCGTCATGGTCAAGGGCGGCCCCTGCCATGTGGTGACATGGCCTTTGGCCACTCCGTGCCACCGGCGATGGAGACCCTGGTTCCCATTTTGCTGACAACGATATTTAGTAAAGTATTATAAACATGAACATGAGTAAATCATTGTGCTCATCATCACCATAACATAATTTCACCCTTGCTGCCCTCTATGGCACCAAGTCACCAAATCCATCATCATGATCTCACTAGTAACATATCTAACCCTTTTCAATTCCCATTTTCACAAGGTACATTTAGAAAGGATAAAACTATACTCATGACCACCAGCAAGGCTAATGGATTAGTTGACTCTGCAGAGTTTGTACAACTTTACCCACATGATGTGTATCCTCTAGTTTTTTGGTACCTGTCGATGCCACTGCACTCTACACGTTGAATGTAGTCTAGAGGTCACAACGTAGCCTTTACATTGCTCAATGCCTAGCCTTGCACCAGCGACAGCAAATGGAAACACACATCGAGGTGCTACCCCGATGCCACTAGGTGGTGGGTCCATGCCTAAAACCTAACACCATGGCAGCAACCCATCTGGTCCCCACAAGGCACGGCACCGCTGTAATGGACAAACTTAGATGCCTATACTATTACGGGTCTACTATTTCCGGACAAACGTAGCTCCTTTGAGTTAATGCAATAGCATAACCCATACTACTTTGGCCTACCAATGTGCAAGGCTATACACTGAGCAACTTATTGAGCTAAGGCCATCCCATTCTAGCACATGTGGTTGCATGGTATACATTAGTTGATGTCATGGACTTAATCGGTCCTTAATCTACTCAAGCGAATACCCCCCCCCCCTATTGGTGTGCAACTACCACCATATGCATGCCAATTGCTGCCCAAGTCTAAGAACATGTTTCTCTCCATTTTAGTTCACAAATCATAAGAGATTCCACCTCTGTCCAGAAGTAACATAATGCCCAATTTTTCATTAATAAAGTGACCATAATGTATATTTGTATTTTTGTAAGCATGGCTAAGCACGTGGCATTCATAGAAGCATGTATAATCCCATATAAGCACAAGTAAAGTACTCTAACCACTCCTAAGGGTACAATCAGTAGGGAATACAAGGTTTCAAGGTGGATCATGCAGCAAGTTGGAAATAACTACCATTTACCACATCTCAAATATCAGTAACCACAAATACGCATGCAATTTTATAAACAATACAATTCATTCCCCAAAAAATAGGTTTCAATATGGTCAAAGGAGGAGGGGAGGACTTGCCTTGCACCTCTTCATCTTTATCAGCAACTAATCTTATTTTTTCATGATCAATGAAATCGCTACAAAATTAACGTAAAAACGAATAAATGCCGAATATGCGAAAAATCTAAAATGCTCTAATATGCTTGAGATTTACACAGTGGTTTGGTACTGGCCTAAAATGAATTTAGGTGAAAGAAATTCTAACTTAGTACTTATCATTTGAGAGATATAGAATTTAGGAATTTTATACGCGAATACACCTAAATACAGAATAATGTTGAAAATATAAATTACTCTAGCATGCATGCCACCTATATAGTGGGTTGGTATTGATTTTAGATGGAATTTGGTGAAGAAATTTCCATTTTATCAACTTTTATTTGAAAATTATAAATTTTAGAAGTTATATATGTGAAATAGAAGATTTATACCCTCTCTAAATTTTAACATATATTTTGTGAGGGATTTTTGTCATAAGTGTTAAAGAAGGCAAAATTATCAACCTAACAAAACTAGATTAATCTCATTTGGAGCTAATATGAATTTTCTATGAGTTTTAGAGATTCTTATACATTCTATACACTAAATAAAGTACTGATACATTATACAAATTTCTACAGGTGTTTCCTCTACTGGTTATACCAAAGTTTAGCTTACAGGAGGAAAGAGCTTGATTTTTTTGATTTTAACAAATTTTGTTTCACCTCATTTGGAGTTCAATTGAATTAGTTATGTATTTTTTGACGTTAAAGCTATTTCTCACTTCAACAGAAAAGTTTTTAATCATTTTATTTTACTTTTCCAATTCTAAATTTAAGGGGTCCACATGTCAGTGAATGCAATACGCACAAAAGCCCCTCAACTGTCTAGAAATACAACCCGCCGCCCCCCCACATGTTTAACCAAACTTCATTAAGAGTCCTCGGTCTTTATTTGCTTTACAATTTAGTCTTGGTCCCACATGTAATAAAATCTACATTGTTGGTGATGTGGGAACCAGGGCTCCCTACGTTGCGGCCGCGGGATAGTTGGGCCCACCTCGAGGGCCGTGCACCCCCTTGTGCTCGGGAAGAAGTTGGAGAATAAGAAGAGCATGAAGCTGCGTAGATGTTCGAACGGCCATCTATCGGCAAAGCGCTCTTCAGGGCCCCGAGCAGGCTGCTCGAGGGCTTGAGCCTAGTCCTTGCCCTGGACCTGCTCGAGGAGCACTCCCCCCGAGCACGAGGGTAGTGCTCGGGGGCCAAACGGCGGCCCCAAGTGTCCGTGGGCCATGTAGGCCTGCAGTGTAGTGCTCGGGGGATGGATGGAGCCCCTGAGCACCCGCAGGCAATGTGGGCCTGCATGGTAGAGCTCAAGGCCAAATGGCTACCGGCGCATTTAATGCGTCGAGACGAGGCATGCCACCATGCCTTGTCCTTCGTGTGCCTCTACAAGGAGGGGCGATGTGATAGTTTTCTACCCGTTAGGGTGTGCAACGTGGTAGATGGGTCAAGCCATGTCACCTATCCATCGAAGCACTGTGCAGGCTGTCAGGAGGGGTGGGCTGTCAGACGGCTTGACCCATGATGGCCTGCTAGCTTTCCCCACTTTTTGCTTACTCTGCCTTGGCACTGATGGGTGGGACCGCGGAACAACAATGATGACTAAGTTTTCTTCCACCGGAGCACCACCCACGTGAGAGTGGGTGGAGGCCAGGGCACGTGGCAGGCAGCCACGGCCTCCTCCTGGACCTGCTTCGTGGGGGTCCAGCTTGGAAGAGCGCAAGGCCTGTTGGAGGGGGATGACCGGCACTGTTCAACAATTTGTCAAATTGAGGGCGTAAGTTTCCACACCCATCTCTCCTGTTGGGCCACTGTGGTACCACCCGTGTTCTAAGGGTAGGGCCAAGGCCACGATACGGGGATCGAACTCTGTTTCATTCACAGCCAACATTCTAAGCATAACACACAACACACAGGAGTAAGATATTATGCCACCGCTCAGCTCGAACCAATCTAAGTGCCTTGTGTCATCTTTCTCCACTTCGTAGGTAGACTCAAAGAACTGCACCCCTCGGCCGAACCCCAAGGGGTCTGTCCGGATCTTTGCTCTCGGCATCCGTTAGCTGATAGCTAGCGTGCTTCCTAATTGGTCTAACATGTTTTAATTTGCATCTAATCGGTCCCTCCTGCTCTAAACAGGCTAGGCCCACACGTCAGTGAGACGGGTGCCGATGGTGCTGTCCAGCCTTGCTACCAGAGAATGGCAGCCGGATTCGGCTCGAGGTGGTAGGAGGTGCTCAGGTCGATGGGGTGGATGATGCTATGGGTTTGAGCCGGCCAAGCCGATGCATGTATATGGTTCTAGGGGTGGTGGTGGAGCTTACCGTGCTAGTGGTAGGGTCCAGTGAAGTCTATGCAGCGTCGATGGCGATGGCATCCTATGGTGGTGCGGTGAAGCTCCGGTGGCGGTGTTGATGCTTGATCTACTCACCAACCCACTGGGATGAGACATGCACTGGATTAAGGACCTCCTACCAACAGTGTATACACAGGGAATCAAAAGGAAGCTCACCGGACTTCACGAATTTGCCAGCAGTGGCTCGGGATGGTTTTGGATCGGAGTTGGGGAAGAAGCTTCTTGTTAACAACCGAATTTGGCACTTTGAGTTAAGATATAGTAATTGGAAGCCAAATTTGGAAAAGTCCCGAGCCTTAGGAAGCTGGTCAGACCGCCTTTAGGGAGCCGGTTAGACTGGCGGTGTGCCTGCGGTCAGACCGGCATAGGTCCAGCAGTCAGACCAGTAGCCCGAGTCTGATTGGAATTATGGCAGTTCTCGTATTTCCTTCGGTGTATACATGGTTTGATGAGTCCTACATGGTCTCTAACCTGAATAGGATGTGGAGAAGGCTGAGGGAATGCAAGTCCATCCCCTTTATAAAGGCTATGGCCAGTTTAATTGACAATCTCTTGATCAACCAACACAAAACATCCAATTAGCCAATTGAAAAATTCTTTCAGCTTCTAATCTACATTTTTCCTAGTTCATCCATCTTTGTCAATTTGCGCTGTAAATCATCCGTCTTCGCTATGAGATTATCCCTTTGTAGGTTTATCCCGTAAACCTTCCGTTCCGTCCACGAGAGGGGTGATTATCCCAATTCATCGGAATCGGCTCTGCTAACCGGTTTTGACTTGAAAACCCATCTTGATCTAGGTTGAGGTGGTTGGCAACTCCCTACACCACAAAGCTTTAGGTGATTCTCGTAGTTTGACCACAAATAAGCGTCAACACGATTTTTGGCAACTCCATTGGGGACATCTACATCAACGCCATGACAAAGCACTCGGAGATCAGTGCAAGCAACATAATCTCGCTTACCATGGAGGACTTGACCGAGGAGGAACAACAAGAGCTCGAGGAGCAAAAATTGGCGATGGAGAAGGCAATGCTTGATTGGTACAGGAGAACTTGCTAAGGAGTTTTTGAAAAGAACGTCCCTCTTCCTCGAATTGTCGCCGATGAGGTGTCACAGCCCGATTTTTCAGAAATTAAATAATTAATAATTGATTTTCTAGAATTTATATTAAATTATAAAGCAAATTAATTAAGTAAAATAAAAATGGGGAATAAAATTTCTTTAATAAATCATGGTTGAAATTATTTTTAATAAATTATTTATGTGTAATTACACTCTCTAAAATTTTCTCAGAGCTTCAGAATTAATTTTAATATTACAAAGATTAGTTCAGCAATTAATTGAATAAATTCCTATCCCCAATCTCGGGTCGTTCTTTGCCCAAACCCGTTTCACCTTATCCATTTTGCCGGACTCGGGTTGAAGTCCCCGAATCCCTAATTCTTTCAAAAGCCCGACTCTGAGAAATCCCCGAAGTTCCAAATCTGAGTGTCTCGAATCTATTCATTCCCTTTTTATTAAATATCCATATTTCCTTTTCATTTAAATATCCTTGGTCTCCATAAAATCCAAATCCTCGATATTCCGAGTTCTCGCTCCAATTCGGATCTCCACAAAAATATCCTCCAATTTTCCAATATTCCCGGGTTCCAATATATATATATATATATATATATATATATATATATATATATATATATCTCGTGATATCCCTAAAATTCTAGAATCCCGAACATTTCTACAACTTCTAATTCCCAAAATATTTATCCAATTCTCAAAAAATCCTTAAATTCCAATTTTGCGAAATTCGAATTTGTCGAAAAACCCCTCTATTTTCCCCTACCTTTTTCCTCATTTTTTTCTCTTTTTTTATTTTCCCTTTCTTTCATTCTTTTTCTTTCTCCTCCTTACTGTGCATCTCCTTCCTCCTTGGCAGAGCTCCCGGCCCAGGCCACCACACCGCACCCCTCCCTGCCTCGGCCTGCTCAAGCCCCGATGTCCCATGCCTGCTCCAGCCTAGCCCGCCCTGTGCCCAACCTCGGCCCACACCGCCGTCGGCCCAGCCCAGCGCCGCCGCCTGCACCTTCTCCTTGAGCTCGCCACCGTAAATCCAGGCCATCGCCAACCCAGACACCTATGCCGCCGCGCCTTGAGCTGCCCCTAGATTCTGGAACCACCACCCCTATATATATCACAGCCGTCGCCTCTTGCCGTTGCAAGCCACCGCCACCGTGCAAGAAGCCACTGCCTTGCTCTGCTCCCGTGCGCTGCCATCATCTGGACATCCATCGTTGCTGTCTGTCGTCGTCCCGTGCCGTCGCCGGTGAGCATCTGCCCACCGGAGCCGCCTCCTCTCCCCTCATCCCATGCCGCCATGCTGCCGCACTATGCCAACCAGCCGCCGTCCCCGTTCCCTCCCCATCGGCCACCCGGCGCCGTCGTCTACCGCTGCTGGTCTTCCATCGCCGCCGCCAAAGGTCGTCGTGGTCGTCGTCATCCCCATCTACCACCCGTCGCTACTGAGCATCGACCCCGTCGTCCCCAACTCCTCCATCTTCTTTTCCTCCTTCGGCGCCTCGGATCGGGAAGCCGCCATTCGTAGTCACGCCGTCCCTGGTGCCTCCGTCGAGCGTCACCGTCAAACTGCCGTCCTCCGCGCCGGCGCACCGCCTCCACTGCCGTCATCACTGCCGGCGACGACCCTCTCCTGCCAGGGCTTGGTCCCCGCTTTGTCCTCCCCTACTCTATGCCGCATCGATGTGCGCCATGGATAGGGAGGCGAGCCCATCAACTGGGCCACCGACACGTGGATCCCGGCGGTTTCATCTCTCCATGTGTCACTACATGTGGGCCCCGGTGACAGCCTTTTTCCTGTAACACAGCCATATGGACTCGAGTGGTTAGAACCTTAACTAATTCCAGTCGTTGGATCGTTTTGATCTAATCCATCTAAGCCACTAGATCCACATAAAATGCCGGATCAATCTCAGCCGTTTAAATCCACCCAGATCAAGTCCCAGCCGTTGACCCTTTTTAATCTAGTCAGAGCCACGTCAGCCCTAGCCAGTCCGCCTTAGCAACCACCTCGGCATTTTATCCACGTGTGCTGCCACGTCATCAACCAACCACCTCTCTATCTCTCTGTCCATGGATTAATTCTATCGTGAACCAAGTCATTGACCGGCGGGTCCCACTCAAAATAATTCCTTTTATAATCAATTTCTGAAAGAATATTCCAGAGAATATTCTTTTTCCTTTTCCTTTTGGAATTCTCTCTGAATTCAATATTCTGGAAGCCGTATCTTTTCCGTTTGAACTCCGATTCGACCTGTTCTTCTTCCTAAATTCATCTAAAATCATAATTTACTTGTTTATGTAATTTTTATATACTTTTTATTTGGAGTTTCTTAGGGTTTTTTATTATTTTGCATGTAGTCGCGTATAATCGCCATTTCAGAAGATCGCGATGTCTATAGAAGAGTTCAGAAAATTTGCAGAAGATATTTTGTTACAAGGCAAGTCACACGACAATCTCCTTGAGAATGTTGATCCCATTTGTGAAATCTATTTTATTTTAAAGTTATTGCATGAAATGTTTTCAAATGACATTACATGGGTATTTATTTGTTATCCAATATCCATTGATAATTATAGCCATTTTGATGTTGAAATCTATACCTTGATACCCTAGGTAATTAATATTGACTAGCTGGATGTTTAATTATTTATCTAGCTAGATTATTTAGGATTTGCTTAGCCATGCCCTAGAAACTATAGTGTCATTTTATGGGGGATTACTATTCATGCACCAATGATTCTGTAATTGTTAAAGGCTATATTTTCACGATTGTGGTCGTGGTTGGTTAATTAAATGTGTCAACTAAAACTTGACTGATTGGTGGGTTGTGACCACCAGGATTGTGAATGTTGCTAGTGGTGCTCATGACAGTTAAGGACCGGTTCGCGGACTACTTGTTGCAAAGCAACACTCGTGCTAACCACAAGCTAGAATGGGATAGCAAGAGTTTGAAGTATGCCGAGTTCAATAGGACGCACCAGGGCATGTTTATGGATGATATAAGTCCACACTTGGCAGTGACAATAAGACCATGCTTCAGGCGTCGAGCCGTCTCGTGGGACGGTACTTGGTCACCCCTACCGGAGATCGGAGGTTCAGTGGGAGGCTCTACTATTGTGTGAGTTACATGGATAATCCTATTACAATTCCTTTCCGAGGTACCGTGGTGGTATCGAGGTGCACAGTGATGTGTTGTGGAGTTGTGTCTTGTGGGTAAATTGGTACACCTCTGGCCAGAGTAAAACTATTCGAATAGCTGTGCCCACGGTTAAGAGCGAGCCTAGCAATGTTTTCTGTGATTAGTCCCACACTACTCATTAATGGTGATAAATGATGGAACTTGATAGCTCCAGTTTGGAAGGTTATGGTTTTGGGCCTGAACTGCGTTGCAGCGCTGTTCAGAGATTGGTTAAATGCTGATAATAATTAAACTATATTGTTTTTCAATGTTTATAAATGCAAAAAGTTTAAATGTTGTTTTATGCAAATAAGCCATACTATGCCTTTTCTTTGAAATTCCTATTGCATTATTTTGCATTTCGTGTGTGGCTTGTTGAGTACAGTGGGTGATACTCAGTCTTGCAATATTGCAATCATCAGAGTGAAGCTTAGCGAGGAGGAGAAGTTTGGTGTTTGGCTTATACCCCAGTTGAGCTGCCTGTGGCTTGGTGCTGAAGCTACGCTAGTTGCCGTTCTGCTGCTGTTTTCTTTTGTGTGAGGACTAAGTGCCTCATCTGTAAGTATTTATTGTTATATCGTTTTGGTTATGTTTATCAAATTGTCAATTTGGGTACCTCGGCTGATTCCTGGACGAGGATTTATTGCATAAATTAGTTTTGGAAATTCTGGTGAATTTCTAGACATGACAAGTTGGTATCAGAGCCAATCTTGACTGTAGGATAAGCCAAACAGTTAGACCTTAAGGTCATCTTTTTCGAAAATCTATTTGCGAAAAATTCTCCTCTCATCTATGGAATTCTCTGCAAAGTTTTTATCTATCCTCCCTTCCTCCTTGAACTGGTTTAGTTGTTAAACCTGGTGACTACAACAATGAAGATGCTAGAAGTTGCTGATGGTGTCAACCTGTTGAAGTCGTTTCAAGCATCGGAGTGTGTCATGGAAGATTCTCGGATCCAAGTCGTCGTGCCGTCTACATGAAACGAAGACTTCACGCAATGAACTAATCCTGACCCAGACCTCCCTTGTGACCCCTGAAGAGTAGTGACGTTAGTAATAGCACATGTGTTGTTTGCTTGTGTGTAGGTATGGTCTACATCTGGGGATGTAATCATACTAGGTTGTTTGCCTAATCAACCTGAACTGTAACTGCTTACTCACATCACATCAGTAGTATAACATGGTTAAGGTCTTTTCTATAGCATAACCCTCTTCCTTCTCTCTCTGGACCTCTACAACAGATGGTTGACACCAGGAACGGAAGTTATACAGAGAACAACAACAACAGGGGTAGATCTAGCACACAAAACAACGAAACAGTCACCCATATCCCCAATAGGTCGGAGAACCCCACACTTGCTCAAGTCTTAGCTAACCAGACACAGTTAATGAACCTGATGATGCAACTGATGCAGAACAACCAAGCTCAGAATCAAGCACCAGCTCCTCCGCCCACTCCAAGCTATCTGAGTTTCTTCGTGTAAGTCCACCTACGTTTTCAAGCACAACCAACCTAGTGGAAGCTAGTGATTGGTTGCACGCTATCGAGAAGAAGCTGGAGCTACTTCAGTGTATGGATCAAGAAAAGGTCGCCTTTGCCTCGCATCAGCTTCATGGACCTGCTTCAGAATAGTGGGATCACTTCAAGGTGAACAGAGCAGAAGGTCAGCAGATTACCTGGGCAGAGTTCACTGATGGTTTGAAGAGAGCCCACGTTCCTGCTAGAGTAGTTGCTTTGAAGAAACAGGAGTTTTGTGCTCTCAGACAAGGTAACAGTACTATGACAGAGTTTCTCTATGAGTTCAACCACTTGGCACGTTATGCTCCAGAAGATGTGCGTACTGATGAAGAAAAGCAAGAGAAGTTTCTAGAAGGTCTGAATGATGAGCTATCAATTCAGTTGATCTCCATAGACTATGAAGACTTTCAGAAGCTGGTAGATAAAGCAATTCACTAGGAAGATAAGCATAACAGGATAGAGAACCGCATGAGGCGGATGACTGCTTACAAGGGACTCCAAAGCAGCAACCAAAGACAGCGAACCATGCCACTTCAAATTGGTGGATTGTCCTTGGTACCGCAAGCTTCCCAGGATGCCAACCCCAATGGTCACGACCAAGATAACAAAAGAAACAATACAGTGGACAACACTCAAGGATCTCAACCTACACCAGCTCAGCAAGACCAGCCTCAATAGGACAACAATGAAAAGAAGACATTTGTGTGCTACAACTGTTTTGAGCCTGGCCACATTGCCAAACATTGTCCCAAGCCGAAGCGTCACCAACAACAGGGACGTGCCAATAGCATCATCATCACTAGAGCCAATGCAGTGCCAGTTACGTTCTCAAGTTATGCAGATGAGCCAGCTGGATCAAAAGAGCAGTAGTCCCCTAGCCTTATAATGTTAATGGAGAGTTATGGAATAAATTAGCCCTTAGTCTACCTATACCCTTCTTCTTTCTAGCCGTTCTGAATCTCGGGACGAGATTCTTTGTAAGGGGGGTAGTTTGTCACAGCTCGATTTTTCAGGAATTAAATAATTAATAATTGATTTTCTAGAATTTATATTAAATTATAAAGCAAATTAATTAAGTAAAATAAAAATGGGGAATAAAATTTTCTTTAATAAATCATGGTTGAAATTATTTTTAATAAATTATTTGTGTGTAATTACACTCTCTAAAATTTTCTTGGATTTTTCGGAGCTCTAGAATTAACTTTAATATTACAAATATCAGTTCTGCAATTATTTGAATAAATTCCTATCCCAATCTCGGGTCGTTCTTTGCCCAAACCCCTTTCACCTTATCCGTTTTGCCAGACTCGGGTTGTCGTCCCCGAATCCCTAATTCTTTGAAAAGCCCGACTCTGAGAAATCCCCGAAGTTCCAAATCTGAGTGTCTCGAATCTATTCATTCCCTTTTTATTAAATATCCATATTTCCTTTTTATTTAAATATCCTTGGTCTCCATAAAATCCAGATCCTCAGTATTCCAAGTTCTCGCTCCAATTCGGATCTCCACAAAAATATCCTCAAATATTCCAATATTCCCGAGTTCCAATATATATATATATATATATATCCATAAAATTTTAGAATCTCAAATATTTCCGTGACTTCTAATTCCCAAAATATTTATCCAATTCTCAAAAAATCCCTAAATTCCAATTTTTGCGATATTCGAATATGTCGAAAAACCCCTGTATTTTTCCCCTACCTTTTTCCTCATTTTTTCTCTGCTTTTATTTTCCCTTTCTTTCTTTCTTTTTATTTCTCCTTCTTACTGTGCATCTCCTTCCTCCTTGGCTGAGCTCCTAGCCCAAGCCACCGCACCCCACGCCTCCCTACCCTGGCCTGCTCCAGCCCCGGCGTCCCGCGCCTGCTCCAGCCTAGCCCACCCTGCGCCCGACCTCGGCCCACACCACCGCTATGCCACTAGCATAGCCCAGCACTGCCGCTTGCGCCTCCTCCCCACGCCCGCCACCGCAAATCCCAGCCATTGCCAACCCAGACTCCTGCGCCGCCGCGCCTCGTGCTGCCCCTGGATTCTGGAGCCACCGCCCCTATATATATCACAGCCGCCACCTCTTGCCGTCGCAAGCCACCGCCATAGTGCAAGGAGCCGCCGCCTTGCTCTGCTCCCGTGTGCCGTCGTCGTCTGGACGTCCGTCGTCACCGTCTATTGTCGTCCCGTGCCGTTGCCGGTGAGCATCTGCCCGCCGGAGCCGCCTCCTCTCCCTCATCCCATGCCGCCGTGCTGCCGCACCGTGGCACCATCGTCACTGTCTTCACCACGCACCGCCACTCTACTCGATACGGTCTGCCGCTGTCGTCTCGGCCGACCAGCCGCCGTCCCCGTTTCCTCTCCACCGGCCACCTGGCGCCGTCGTCTGCCGCCACTGGTCCGCCATCGCCGCCGCCAGAGGTCGCCGTGGTCATCGTCATCCCCATCTACTGCCCGTCGCCGCTGAGCATCGACCCCGTCGTCCCCGACGCCTCCATCTTCTTTTCCTCCTTTGGCGCCTCGGATCGGGAAGCCGCCAGTCGTAGTCGCGTCATCCCTGGCGCCTCCATCGAGCGTTGCCATCAAATTGCCGTTCTCCATGCTGGCGCACTGCCTCCGCCGCCATCATCACCGTTGGCGATGACCCTCTCCCGCCAGTGCCTGGTCCCTGCTTTGTCCTCCCCTGCTGTACGCCGTGTCGATGTGCGCCATGGACAGGGAGGCGAGCCCATCGCCTGGGCCGCCGACATGTGGACCCCGGCGGTTTCATCTCTTCGTGTGTCACTGCATGTGGGCCCCGGTGACATCCCTTTTCCCGTGACACAACCATGTGGACTCGGGTGGTCAGAACCTTAACTAATTCCAGTCATTGGAACATTCTGATCCAATCCATCTAAGCCACTAGATCCACATAAAATGCTAGATCAATCTTGGCCGTTTAAATCCACCCGGACAAGTCCCGTTGACCCTTTTTAATCTAGTCAGAGCCACGTTAGCCCTAGCCAGTCCACCCCAGCTGCCACCTCGGCATTTTATCCACATGTGTTGCCACATCATCAACCAACCACATCTCTCTATCTCTCGGACCATGGATTAATTCTATCGTGAACCAAGTCATCGACCGGCAGGTCCCACTCATTTATCCATTCAAAATAACTCCTTTTATAATCAATTTCTGAGAGAATATTCCAAGGAATATTTTTTTCTTTTCCTTTCAGAATTCTCTCTGAATTCAATATTCTGGAAGCTGTATCTTTTCCGTTTGAACTCCGATTCGACCTGTTCTTCCTCCTAAATTCATCTAAAATCATAATTTACTTGTTTATGTACTTTTTATATACTATTTATTTGGAGTTTCTTAGGGTTTTTGTCATCGTTTTGCGTGTAGTCGTGTATAATCGCTGTTTCGAAAGATCGTGAAGTCTACGGAAGAGTTCGGAAGATTTGCAGAAGACGTTTTGTTGCAAGGCAAGTCACACGACAATCTCCTTGAACATGTTGATCCCATTTGTGAAATCTATTTTATTTTAATGTTATTGCATGAAATGTTTTGGAATGACATTATGTGGGTATTTATTTGTTATTCAATATCCATTGATAATTATAGCCATTTTGATGGTGAAATCTATACCTTGATACCCTAGGTAATTAATATTGACTAGCTGGATGTTTAATTATTTATCTAGCTAGGTTATTTAGGATTTGCTTAGCCATGCCTAGAAACTATAGTGTCATTTTATGGGGGATTACTATTCATGCACCAATGATTCTATAATTGTTAAAGGCTATATTTTCATGATTGCGTGGTTGGTTAATTAAATGTGTCAACTAAAACTTGACTGATTGGTGGGTTGTGAGCACCAGGATTGTGAATGTTGCTAGCGGTGCTCATGACATTTAAGGATCAGTTCACGGACTACTTGTTGCAAAGCAACAGTCGTGGTAACCACAAGCTAGAATGGGATTGCAGGAGTTTGAAGTGTGCCGAGTTCAATAGGAGGCACCAGGGCATGTTTGTGGCTAATATAAGTCCACACAAGGCAGTGACAATAAGACCATGCTTCGGACGTCGGGCCATCTTGCGGGAAGGTACTTGATCACCCCTACCAAAGACTGGAGGTTCGGCAGGAGGCTCTCCTATTGTGCGAGTTACATGGATAATCCTGTCACAATTCCATTCCGAGGTACCATGGTGGTATCGAGACGCACAGTGATGTGTTGTGGAGTTGTGTCTTGTGGGTAAATTGGTATGCCTCTGGCTAGAGTAAAACTATTTGAATAGCCGTGCCCACGGTTAAGGGTGAGCCTAGCAATGTTTTCTATGATTAGTCCCACACTACTCATTAATGGTGATAAATGATGGAACTTGATAGCTCCAGTTTGAAGGGTTATGGTTTTGGGCCTGAACTGTGTTGCAGCGCTGTTCAGAGATTGGTTAAATGCTGATAATAATTAAACTATACTGTTGTTCAATGTTTATAAATGCAAAAAGTTTAGATGTTGTTTTATGCAAATAAGCCATACTATGCCATTTCTTTGAAATTCCTTTGCATTTCATATGTGGCTTGTTGAGTACGATGGGTGGTACTCAGTATTGCAATATTGCAATCATCAGAGTGAAGCTTAGCGAGGAGGAGAAGTTTGGTGTTTGGCCTATACCCGAGTTGAGCTGCCTGTGGCTTGGTGCTGAAGCTATGCTAGTTGCCGTTTGCTGTTGTTTTCTTCTATGTGAGGACTAAGTGACTCTTCTGTAAGTATTTATCATTATATCGTTTTGGTTATGTTTATCAAATTGTCAATTTGTGTACCTCGGCTGATTCTTGGATGAGGATTTATTGCACAAATTAGCTTTAGAAATTCTGGTGAATTTCTAGGCGTGACATGAGGTAACTCCTAAGTCCGATGATATATCTCCTGCTATTCAAGAACTTGTGGCCACTTCCGTGGATAAATCTATTAGTGTTGTGTTGGCTAATCAATTTAATGCCGCTATGAGTTCTTTCTTTGGTAGTAGGATAAAAGAGTACTCCGCACAAATTGGCTCTCCAAAAGTCAATTTTCCATCTAATAGTGATAATCCTAGAACTAGTGAGGTCCCTATGGAACACATACATAGTAAAACCGATGGGGCTACCGGTAAACACACCAAACGGTATGTTGGGATTGAAGATCACAAAAATTTACCTTCGACCGATCAGACCGCGCTCTCTATGGCCAGTTCGACCGTCATCATGTCTTCCGGTCAGACCAGCTTTTGGGCCAGTCAGACCGAGCAACAGGCCAGCCCGACCGAGCCTTACACGGCCGGTTAGACCGGTGCTATGATACCTATTCAGGAGATTGACCCAATTTGCAACAATTCCTATTTGTATCATTATATACCTCCTGTTGCTACCACTAATCGTATTGCTCCATCATTACCTCCACCAGTTTACAATCCCTACAACAATCATGTCACTAGTCCACCTATTGGAGGATATTCGTAAGATGCACGATATGGCCAAAATAATTATGTTGCGCCATAAAATCAGCAACCATGGACTGAGAGTATCGATGAGAGGGTGTGGGCTATTGTTAGAGACTCTTTTGAAATTGAGCCAAGGAATCGGGCTAGGGTTTATCAAAAGCCGTATCCTGATTATTATGACAACCTCCCATGTCCTCGTGGTTATAAAGTACCTAGGTTTACAAAATTCAATGGTGAAGATAATAGAACCACGTTGGAGCACATAGGCCAATTCTTAGTGCAATGTGGTGAAGTGAGTAATATGGATGTTTTGAAAGTGCGCATGTTTTCTTTATCTTTGTCTTGTACCGCATTTACTTGGTTTACTTCTTTACCGGCAAATTCTATTACTACTTTTACTCCGTTGGAACAAAAATTGCATGATTACTTTTATACTGGTGAAACTGAGCTTAGGTTGTCTGATTTAACATTGGTTAGGCAAAAGTACAATGAAACTATTACTGATTATATCAAAAGGTTTAGTGATACTAAAAACCGATGTTTTAGCTTGAATATTAATGAAAGAGATTTGGCCGATCTTGCTTATAATGGTTTACTTGTTCCTATTAAGGAAAAGATAGAAGGCCAACAATTTCTTGATGTTAGTCAAGTTTTGCCAAAGGCTCTGGCTCAAGAAAGCCAGGCTAAAGAAGTTAAGAAATTTGTTAAAACACATGACAAAAAGCCTAGTATGAATATTCTTGATTGTTCTGATGATGAGTCATCAGATGATGATAAAGATCATGATGTTTACACAGCCAAATGGTCATGGACTGATAAACATAAGCCATTCGTTTGCTCTGGCTTAACGCCAACTCCTCGCAAGGATCGGCAAAATGAAATTAAATATATTTTTGATGTGGCCAAGTGTGATAAAATCTTTGATTATTTGTTACAATAAAAGCAAATTAGTTTATGTAAAGGCCATGTCATCCCACCAGTGGAAGAATTAAAACGTCGTTCATATTGTAAGTGGCATGATTCTTTCTCACACGCTGCTAATGATTGCAATGTTTTCCGTTGATGGGTTGAATCAGCCATAGATGATGTGAGGACACCTTGAGACTTGTACCGTGATTCACAACTTGCCATGTCAATACTAACTATTGGAGTGATGGGGTCTCAAATAAAACCAAATAAATACTGTAACCACCACACCTCAAAGAAGACTTGACGTCGCGAATAACAAATACAATACAAACTCAAAGCGCCGAACTCGAAACGAAGAAGATACTCAACAAAATAGCCTCCACTAGTCCATCTCGAGATATGCCTATCAAACCGCACAATGGTGGTGACCAAGAGACTACATACCCTAGAGGACCCAATCTACATCGGCTATTAAGCAAATATCTCAATTGTTTCAATTCCATACTTGTGCTCGACTAGCTCCTAGGAAATGAACTAGTCTCACACTTTGATCTCAAGCAATGATATACATCAATAGGGTAAACAAATAATAGAACTAAATTTACAACTTAAGAGTCTACATAGGGCGATCGGCCAAAATATACAGTTCAGCGAAAGCTCGTCTACCCATACCCACAAGCAACCGACTAGGGGTTGTGTCACACCCTGAAAATTCCCTAAATAAATAAATCATTAAAAAACATTTTTTAGAAATTGTTTTAAAAGCCTACGAAGTGAAATCATCAAAATCAGAGAAAATTTTCAGCAAAAGTTGGTCTAGATTAAATTCTATAAAATACATTGCTTAATCCTTTAGCTCCTAGAATTTTATGGGAATTAATTGAGCAAGGGAAGTATTTTTAATAATTGGAATAAGCATTTCAGCCATTAAACAAAAGAAATTTTCTTTTTAAATCCTCCTCGGGCTACTGGGACAAATCTGGCCTAGTGCCTTTCTCTCCCCTCGCCCTCCCCATGCACGCACGTTGTCGGCCTAGCAGCGGCCCTTCTCCCCTCCCCTCTCTCCTTTCGCCGACAGGTGGACCCCACCTGTTGGGCTTTGTCTTCCTCGGCGAGTCCGAGACTGCGCCGTCGCACCGCCGAATTTGCACCAAATCCGGTCCCTGCATGAGCCTGATCTCAAAATTGGTTAAGCGGTTCTCTTCCTCTTATCCCCCTCTATCTTTTCCCCAAGATCCGGAGCCCAAACCGCGTTGAATCGAGCTTGGGCTCGAGTCCGTTCGGCAAAACCTCCAAGCCCAAGGTTTCCGGCGCCGTTAGGGTCGTTCCCGAGCTAAATTCCTCCCTTTTCCCCTTAAATAGCACCACCCAAGACCTTGGGATCTTTTTTGAGCACCACCTTGAGCCGTAGGAAGCCCTAGCCACCTCTCCACGCACAGGATCCCATCGCCGCCGCCACCTAACTTTCGGTCGTGTCTAGCTGTCGACTCTGCGGCCACCAACTGTCGCCATAGATGCTGTTGGACACTAGATCATGAGAAAGCTTGGCCACCATCTCGCTGATGCCGACGCCCGCCGGAGCAGTGTCCCCGCCGACGACCCGAACCTCTTCGCCGCTAGAAGCTCGCCACGGTGTTTCCCGTCGCTGTTCATCGCCGTTTTTGTCTTGGTAAGCTTCGCTGTGATCGCTTCTACACGTCTGTGCTGTCACCGAGCTCCGCCGTGCCACCGATCACCATCGACCCTCGGTCCCAGAGCCACCGCCGTCGCCGGTTACTGACATGGCCATCACGTCGGTGCAAGGTCAGCGCCACCTCAGCCCCGTGAGTCGATTCGATCAAGAGTGATCCTAGCTATCAGATCACTTCAATTAAGTCCCAACCATCAGATCCATCCTCTGTTTACTCTTAGCCATCCAAACCCATCATAACCCCGAGATCCAATCTGGCTATCCAATCTTCCCCGGTCAGATCTGGACCGTTCATTCCTAGTGAACCAACTCGGTAGACTAGGTCTACAATGGACCGAGCCCTTCTCTCTCTATTTTGTGGGCCCCGCTGGTCAGCCGCCCCTGATCCAATGCTGATGTCGTAATCTTCTTTTTCCTGTGTTGAAATAAACATGAAATGACGCAATAAATTGGTTTAATCTTTTGGAATAGGCTTTAAAATGGTTAAAATTTCTAAAATTCATAACTATTTCATCCTAACTCCATTTGGGGTGATTCAACTTGTATAATTCTTTAAAAATCAAGATCTATCCATTAAAAATATAATATTGTACTATTAATGTGTGCTTATGTACTATTTTCCTTGTTTTTGTTTATTACTTTTAGTCGCCGACGTTCCAGAAGAGTCAGGATTTTACAAGGAGAGTTCCAAAGCGTTTGCAGAATAGCAAGGCAAGTCACACAGATCCTTAACACCTTTGAGCATGTTGTACCTATGGTTTAAAGCTATGTTTTTCCTTCAAATATGCATTTATTTTACAATGTCATCGGGAGGGAAACCCTAGTCTTTGTTTATAGCCCTATTGTTTTGATTACCTATTATTGTACCTATGGGAATAATGTGACTAGCTAGCTTTAATTATTGGTTAGCTAGAGTAATTCTAGGACCTTGCTTAGCCTTGCCTAGAAACTATAGAATAACTTATGGGCTATCACTTAATTATATTCTTAGATTCACATGAGATGATGATTCAGTTCACGACTGTGGTCATATGAGGTTAATTTAATGGTCAACTTGATTAAATAGTGGGTTGTGCGCACCGGGATTGTGGTTGATGCTAGTGGTGCTCATGACACTTAAGAACTGATTTGCAGACTACTTGTTCCAAAGCAACACACATACTAACCACAAGCTACAATGGGTAATGGAGGGATTTGAAGTGTGACGAGTTCAATAGGAGGCACCAGGGCTTGTTTGTGGCTGATATAAGTCCACACATGGTAGTTCATAAATCCATGAGTTCAACATCGAGCCGTCTTGCGGGAAGGCACTTAATCACCCCTACTGGAGACCGGAGGCTTGGCGGGAGGCTCTCCTTTGTGTGAGTTACATGGATAATCCTGTCACAACTCCTTTTTGAGGTACCATGGTGGTATTGAAGCGCACGGTAACGTGTTGTAGGGTTGTGTCCTATGGGTAAATTGGTACACCTTTGGCTAGAGTAAAATTGTTCGAATAGCCGTGCCCATGGTTAATGGGCGGCCTAGCAATATTTTTTGTGATTAGTCCCACATTACTCTACACTAATGATAAATGATGGAATATTGATAGCTCTAGGTTGGGAGTGGTTTGGCCTGTATCTCTTTGGAGAGCGGTATAGTATTGGTTAATATTATTTAATGATTACTAGTTTTACTACTTTCTTAAATGTTTTTATTAAATGTTGTTTATGCAAAATGAGCCATATTATGCCATCCTTGCAATCAACAATCATCATCTGTGCACTTGGATATTTGCTGTGTGGCTTCCAGAGTATTTCATATACTCACCTTGCAATCAACAATCATCATCAGAGGAGTACTATAGCGACGAGGGATTCTTGGAGAACTGAGCAGGAGCCTGGTCAAGGGCCTGTGGATTTGGTGTCGTCACGTCGTCCATAGCTTATTTCCGCTACTTAGATTTTATCTTTTGAGAGGTGCCATTCGCCTCTATAATAAATACAATTATTTTATGTAAGACATTTACTTTGATATCAATTATGTTGTTTGTGTGCCTCGGTTGATTCCTGGACGAGGATTTACGCTCAATAAATCACCCGAATTTTAGATGAAAATTCCGGGTGTGATAGGTTGGCCCCTAATAAAACCATTCCTGAAGAAGCAACGGATCCCACGGCACTCATCCTATTCAACTCACCACCTGCAACAAAGTTTAAAGCAACAACATATAACAAAGCAAGAGTCAGTACATTATCAAACTAATATACTAGCAAGGCAAACCTAACATACTACATGCAAGCTTAAGTCAAAGGTGCGGCTATGTGTAGGTTCATTTTCGGCATAAAGTAAGTTTTAGTTCACAATCATTTGCAATGCTATTTAGTAAAACATTTAAAATGAGAACATGAAGTAAAACATAGCTAGGTCACCATTAATATCAAAATATCATGCTTGCTGTCCCACCATGGCAGCAAGCCATCATTTTCACTTCCATCACCTCATAGCATCATAAATCATGTCATAAATCACCCATACCATGTCCCAAGTTCGCAAACACATTTATAAGGCATAAATCTATACTCAAGAAATTTCACTATGCTGCTCATGACCGCGAGTATGGCTAATCAATTAGTTTTGACTCTGCAGAGTTTGTACATCTTTACTCACATGATGTGATAGAAGCCAAAATGACTACACCCTAGGTTGTTCGATACCCGTCAATATCCCACACTACACGTTGAGTGCGGCCTACAGGTCATTATTTAGCCTTTACATTGCTCAACATTTAACCTTGCATCAGTGATGGCAAGCAAGAATCCACCCTAGGAGCAACCCTAGAGCCTCTGGGTGGTGGGCCCACCTCTTAACCTAGCACCGTGGTGGCAAACCCTCTGTTTCCCCACGAGGCACTATACCGTTATATTGGACAGACGTAGACGCCTAACGCCATTACGGGCCGTTAGATAGTTCCTATGAGTTAATTGAACGGCTTAACCTATACTACTTCGGCCTACCATATGCAAGGCTAAACACTGAGCAACTTAATGAGCTTAGGCCATCCCATACTAGCACATGTGGTTGCATTGTAAACATAAGTTAATGACATTGAGTTCGGTCCTTAATTTACTCAGGCGAACACTCCCCCTATCGGTGTACAACTAGTCCATATGCACACCACTTGTTGCCCAAGTCTAAAAACAAGTTTTCTCCAGTTTTGATTTGCAAATAATCAGAGGCTTCACCTTTGTCCAGAAGTTGTAAAATGCCCATTTAACATGTATAAAGTGACCATAATATTTCTTAGCATATTTCTAAGCATGGCTAAGCATATGAAAGCATAATAAGCAGGTATAATCCCCAAATGAGCACAAGTAAAGTACTCTAATCAAGTATAAGGTTACAAACAGCAGCAAGGAACACAAGTATTCAAGACTGGTTATGCAGCAAATAGGTCATAGCTACCATCTATCCACATTTCAAGCATCGATAGTTACAAATATGCATGCAAATTTCACAAACAACATATTTCATTCCCCAAAACATAGGATTCAATTTGTTCAAAGAAGGAGGGGAGAATACTTACCTTACTCTTGAATACCTAGACCAACAATTAAATCCACTCCTTCAACGTCTTCGAATTCGTTTTCTAGAAAGATTTAACATACCATCGAATAAATAGTAAATAATGCGTAAAATTGAAAATTCTCTAATATGCATGAGGTTTATGCAGTGGCTAGGTACTGACCTAAAGTGAATTTAGGTGAAAGAATTTATATTTTATCACTTTTCATTTGGGAGTTACGAATTTTATAAGTTCTTGGGTTGAAATACAATATTTATACCCTATACAGATTTTAGGGATAGTTTAGAAGGTAGTTTTGTCAAATTCTTATTTTTAGTATTAAAATTACTATTTTCAAAGGAGTGTGTTGAAAGAGATTCTAATTTAACCTTTGGTGTTTGGAAGATAGTGTATTTAGAGCTTTTATACGTGAATACGTCTAACTACGAAATAATATTAACTATCCAATTTACTCTAATGTGTGTGGAACTTATACTGTGGCTTGGTAATGGTCTTAGATGAATTGTGGTGAAGAAATTTCTATTTAGGAGATATGAATTTTTGTAGGTTCTAGATGTGTATACGATACCTATACGTATATTGTAACTTACACGTGTTTTGTGACTAAGTTATGTGAATTTTAACCATACAGGATTAAAGAGAAACATTTGTGAAGCTACTGTGATTTGGTTTACCTCATTTAGTGCTAGGATTAACCTCCTATGATTTTTAGAAGTTTTTGCATCTTTTATATCTATATAAATTATTTATCTTTTATACAAATCATTCGGGTGTTTTTCATACTAGTTTTTAGTGAACCATTTGTTCTCAGAATTAGAGAGCAAAATATTATGAAGCTAACAAAATTGGGTTCATCTTATTTGGAGCTAATATGAATTATCTATGAATTTTAGAAGTTAGTATATATATTCTATATACTATTTAAAGTATTTATCTATTTGTCACTTCATAAAACTATCCTTTATATAGGTTTTATCAAGTTTTCAGTTTACAGAAGTGAAATGTAAAGTTCTGTGACTTTAACATATCTTGATCTACCAAAATTGAAGATAAGGTGAAATATATTTTAATTTCATAAAAGTGTTTATGGACTTTTTCCTATTATATTAGTTTTGATGCATACTAAGTACTAGATTTTCCAGATTTTAAGTTATAGGAATAAAATACATAATTTTGTAATTCCAACAAGTTTTTATTCATTCAATTTTGAGTTCATATGAATTTTCCATGGATTTTGGATGTTTACAGATATTTTTAGTTCAACAGTAAAGGTTTTAGGCATTTTTATTTTTTCTGAATTTTAACTCAGACGGGTCCACATGTCATAGAATGTATGGTTTGATAATAAGCCCTTAGGGTTTTTAATTGTCACTGATTAAGTCTCTCGCGCCTAACTACGCAGGGCCCATCTGTCAGCGAGACAGAGGAAGGGGGAGGAGCAGCTAGGAGGCCGGCGACGGTGTTTGTGCCTGCTGGCTACGAGCAGCGGCATGGCTAGCATCACGGCCAATAGAGAAAAGGTGGAGGAGACCCAGGCAAAGCTGTGGGTGGTCGCGCAGCTCCTAGAGGTGGTCGGAGCATTGCTAGCGACAAGCACAAGCGGCAGCAGTTTTCAGGTGACGATGTATGTCTTGTGTTGGGCTTGATCAGGCCGTGCACATGCATGCGTGAGTTACTATGAGGTGCAAGGGTGCTCACCGTGCAATTTGCCGAGGCGGAGAAGGACTGGACAACGACGACGAAAGAGAGGATAGCTCGGCGGCAGCGAAATCCCACGGTTTCACAGCAGCGGATTGCTCCGATTGAACTATGGCCGAGGCAAGGTGTCTACAACGTTAGAGAGGTCCGTAGGATGCCAGGCATGTGTCACGCCTGGAAATTCATCAAAATTTCCGAAGGTAATTTGTGCAATAAATCCTCGTACAAGAATCAGCTGAGGTACACAAACCGACAATTTGATAAACATAACCAAAACGTAATAACGATAAATACTTACAGAAGAGGCACATAGTCCTCATAGAGAAGAAAACAACAGCGGAACGGCAATCCTAGCGTAGTAGCACCAAGCCACAGGCAGCTCAACTGGGGTATAAAACAAACACCAAACTTCTCCTCCTCACAAAGCTTCACTCTAATGATTGTAATATAGCAAGATTGAGTACCACCCACTATACTCAACAAGCCACACATGGAAATGCAAATAATGCAACAGGATTCCAAAGGATAGGCATAGTATGGCTTATTTGCATAAACAGCATTTAAAACATTTGCATTTAAAATCATTGAAAACAATATAGTTTCATTACTATCAATATTTAACGAATCTCTGAACAGCACTCCAACGCAATTCAGGCCCAAAACCAGAACCCTCCAAACTAGAGCAATCAAGTTCCATTATTTATCACCATTAATGAGTAGTGTGGGACTAATCACAGAAAACATTGCTAGGCCCATCCATTAACCGTGGGCACGACTATTCAAATAGTTTTATTCTGGCCAGAGGTGTACCAATTTACCCACAAGACATGGTTCCACACATGTCACCACACCCCAAAATACCACCATGGTACTACAAAGGGGGAAACCATGACAAGACCTTTCATGCAACTCGCCCAACAGAAAAGCCACCTGCTGGACCACCAGTCTTTGGTAGGGTTGATCAGGTTACTAGGCAGGGAGATGGTCCAATGCCCAAAACATGAACTTATTGACAGAACCATGGTGGTCTTATTGACATAGCCACAACACACCATGGGGCCTCCTGTTGAATTCGCTACACTACGGGTCTAGCCGTTGCCCATTCTGGCTTGTGGTCAGTACGGTATTGCTTCGTACCAAGTAGTCCATGAACCGGTCCTTAATTGTCATGAGCACTACTAGCACCATCACCATCCATTTGCTCACAACCCAACATCAATCAAGTTTTAGTTGTCAAGATTAATTAACCACGCATGACCAACTGTCGTGCAAATTATAATCATTAACCATTAATTAATCAGGGTGAATGAATAATTTCCCCCACATGAAATGACGCTAAAGTTTCTAGGCATGTCTAAGCAGAACCTAAATAATCTAGCTAGATCAGCAAATAATCATCCAGCTAGTCAGTATTATTTACCCATGGTATCAAGGTACATGTATCAATAACAAAATGGCCATAATAATCAAGGAAATATTAGATAATAATAAATTCCCGAATAATGTCTCCAAAACATTTCATGCAATAACGTTAAAATAAAATAATTTTCACAAATGGGATCAACATGCTCAACGGGATTGTCATGTGACTTGCCTTGCAATAGAAAAGTCTTCAATCACTCTTCCATACTCTTCCTCGTACATTGCAATCCTTTGAAACGGCAAAATCTACGTGACTACATGCAAAACAGGAAAAAACCCTAAGAAACTCCAACTAAACAGTATAAAAAAGTACATAAACAGGTAGATTATGATTTTAGATGAATTTAGAAAGAAGAATGGATCGAATCGGAGTTCGGACGGAAAAGATATGACTTCCGGAAGTTTGAATTCAGAGAAAACCTAAAAAGAATTGGAAATGGAATATTCCCTAGAATATTCACTGGATTTCTGATTAAAATAAATATTTTTTTAAATGTATAAAAGTGGTGGGGCCACTGGTCAGTGGCTTGGCTCACATGGAGCGGGTCTAGGGTTTGGAAGAACAAAGGAGTAGTGAACTAATGACTTGGCGATACGTGGTGATGAGGTGGCAATTAGGGCTGAGGTGGCACTGGTTGGGGTTAGGGAAATCCGATGGCTCGGATTAGATTGGAATAAACCGGACGGCTAGGATTTGCTCGGGACGATTTAAGGAAATCAAACAGACTGGATCGGATCTATAGATCGGACGGCCATGGTTGATCGAGTCACTATGCTCGTGCCCCGATGGTCATTGTCACACCCTGAATTTTTCCCCTTAAATAGAGCCACACAAAATATATTAAAGAAAAGCCCCAAAGAAATTATTTTAAAAGGCCAAGGGAATTAATTCAATAAGTAAAATGCAAAATAATAAAATATCATGGCTGAGAATATTTTTCATATATTCTTCTTGCCAAAACACACTAACAGGAATTTTACTAGAATTTTTAGAGCACTGGAAGTATTTTTCATAAATCAAAATAAATTATCGGAATTAAATTCCTTCTGGAAATCCCTTTTCTCTTTTCTTTTCTTTCTCTTTCTCTTTTTCTTTTTCTTTTCCTCCCGCTGGGTCGCAACCCATCCCTGTACCTCGGCCTGCCGCGGTCCGCGCGCGCCTCCCCTCTGGGCCCTACCTCCCAGCGGCACGCCCGCGCCTCCTCTTTTCCCCACGCCACGGACGGCTGGGGCCCGCCGCTAGCAACCGCCAGGTCCCCTCTCTCCCGCTGACGTGTGGGGCCGGGGCCCACACGTCAGGCCCTTCATCTACCTCCATCCGGATCGAGCGAAGGGGAAAATTTTCCTCGCTGTCCGATCTCCGCCTTCGCCTGCCTCCTCGGGCTCCCACTCCGTGTTCAAACCCCGCGGACTGGGTCGCCACCCGTTACCCCCACGTCCTCCGCCCTGCACGTGCACAAGCCCGTGTGAATTTCGCACGTCCTGCCCTCGCCGCTGTTGCCCTCAAGCCGCAAGATTCAGCCGCCTCGGCCAAGATCTCTCTAGCCCGAGTCCTTAAAAACCTATGCCGTCCTCCCCTCTCTCTTTCCCCTTAGTTGCCCACACCTGCCGAGTACCCTAACCCCCTCCGCGCCGAGTTCCTAAACCACCGCCGCGCTCCGCTGACTCCAGTCGCACGTTGCCGTTGCTACAACCATCGCCGACTACTGCGCTCGCTCTCGCTAGCTTCGCCGTGCCCCGCTGCGTCTTGTCCGGCAGTCGGCCGCCTTGGATTCCCGCCCGAATTCCATCCTCTCTGTCATCCACTTTCGGTAAGCCTTTTCGCCGGCAGTCGGCCGTGGATTTCTGTCGACCCACTCGGTCTTTTTCCCTCCTAACACGTTCAACATCTTCGCCAGGACCTCCCGCACCTCGTTCATGTCTCTGTCGTCGCTTTGAGCCACCGGAACGCCGACGCCATTGACATCCCAAACCTCGTTGCCACTGATCCTCTCTGCTCGCCACCGTTCGCCGCTCTTCGTCCGTCGCTGCACCTCGGTGAGCACTCCACCATCTTCCTCACCTCCTCCGCTGCTCCCCGCTACTCGCCGCCGTGCCGAATGGTCGCCAACCACACGCCGGTGGGGATCAGCCTCGGCTCAACCGGAGCCATCCGATCTGCCCTGGCAGATCGGGGCCATTCCCGCTCGCCCGTGCCGCTCCCGCGTGAGTGGACCGAGTCCACCGTGCGCCGTCCTCTCGCGCCACGGATCCGTGGGCCTCGCCTATCGATGCCAGTTCCCCGTGGTCCGCTGACGTATTAAATCCTTGTTAATGCGCAATAAATTATTTAGAAATTGTTTTTGCATTGGAAAATCATAGTAAAACTTCTAAAATTCATAACTAATTCATACGAGCTCCGATTAATTCCATTCAAATTTCATTAAATCTAGAAAAATGCCAAGAATCCATTAAAAATACTTTTAGCCCCTGTTTCAGTATCCACATGTACTGTTTTTAATTGTTTGTGCTTTGTGTGCTATAGAATCCAACGCAGTCGACCCTCTAGTTTACTACGAAGTTGTTGCCGAATTCGCCGAGCGGGAGCAAGGCAAGTTGCATCATTTCCTTGATCATTTTGTACCCATTTATTGCAAACTATTTGTTTTAAATTAATAAACATGCATTATTTTATCATTTCATGTGGGAAGGGTGACCTATATAAATGCAATTCACCTTGCTCTGATTTTATTCCACCTGTACACCTTTGTAGCTGGGTGATAATATGACCAGAGGCTATTGTTAGAATGCTTAGTCCGGCTTAGAAACCTTTAGCTCACATAGGGATTTAAACACTTTATTTTACATGTATGGTTCGACGCAATGTCGGGAAGTGGAACTTTGGATATGCTGGTTTTAAATTACTAAAATTTGACCTAAATGGTGGGCTGTGGGTGCATGGTTTTGTTGGTCGCACCCATGGCAATTACGGATCGGTTCGTAGGAACCCCTTGGGTAAATACTCGTACATTCCATAAGCCAGCGTGGGCAACGGCTGGGCTTATAGTGTTTCTTCTCCCTCTCATAGGCACCGTTGGTGAGGATGGGCGTGATGGAGTTGGGTCAGCCCGAGGTAGGGTTGATCGGCTTCCAGATCCATTGTGGCGCAAGGGGGGGTAGCCTGGCCGATGTGGGGTATCCTAGCGGTAGGTGCAACCTCAGCGTGGTGTGGATGGCTGGGGAGAGGTTGCGTGAACGGTCCTGTCACAGCCTCTCATGAGGTATCGTGGTGATATGCCAGCACACGGGGACGTGTGTGGGGCTATGTCTTGTGGGTACAGTTGTATACCTCTGATCAGAGTAAATCTATTTGAATAGCCGCACCGCGGATATGGGCTATTGGTCAAGACTCACCGTGATTAGTCTCACCCTTACTTAATTAACTTGACTTAATGGAATTGGTATAGTTCAGATGGATGGTTGGGCCTAGTTAACGTGGTGTAACGTTAATCAGTGGAGGATTAATATTGTTTGATTAATCAACCTTTTCACTGTTTGCAAACTACTACTGTTGGCAACTGTTTTTACACAAATAAACCTCTAGCCTATCTTTGTCTCCCGTGCATTGTGCATATTTGTGGGTGTGATTTGTTGAGTACTGTGGGTGGTACTCAGCCTTTCTCCTTTTCCCCTCTCAGTGGTGGAGTACCTGTCTGACGAGGATCAACAAGAGGATTAGGCTGGCTCCGCCATCAAGATGCCTATGGAATGGAAGCTTTCGCTTGGCTAGTTGTATATAAGCTTTATTTGTTTTTACCGCTGTATTTATGTAAGACCATTTTATTCTGTTTGTAAGATGCACTCTGTATGGCAAATTGGTATTATGTACCCTGGCTTTTCTGGACAGAGATTTAATACACAGAAATGTTCAGAATTCTGGGTATGAATTTCTAGGCGTTACGGTCAAACATAGAGAGGGACTGCTAGTGGGTCCCACATGGCGGTGGCACACAGTGGGGCTAGCTGAGCCCAGCCGGCCATGGCGCCACGGACCCGACACGAGGTAGGGAAAGACGGGAAGGTGACCGGCGAGGCGACGACAACCGGCGGGTGGGCAGCATAGTAGGGTGATAGCATCGACGATCCGACAGCGTGATGGTGACGGCAACGGGTTGGAGGGGGAACAACCAGGGGCACCGGGATGGGGACAAGGCGCCGGAGAGGGAAAAAGGGCAGCGAGCTCCGAGAGGATGCTTACCAATGGCCGGCGGAGTCTGCAACGGTGCTAGCGATGATGATTCAGCACCCGTCGACGGTGGCTGCTCGGTGCACGGCGGCGAGGTGAAGCAGAGACAAGGCGTCGGGCTCCGACACAGTGCAGTGGAGGCAACGGTTGGCGGGCTTCTGCGGCATGGGCATGGGCGGTGCGATGTGTTGGCGGCAAACTAGGGCTGGAGGAAGGAAGAGGGTGGTGGTTGCACGAGGAAGGTGGCGTGGCTCAGCCGGGCTCTGGCAGCGGTGGGCCCACGAGAGAGGTGGCAGCGCAGGCTAGGCTAGGGTAGGCACAGGAGGCCGGGCCGGGCTGGAGGCCGATGGGGCTCGGGCCCATGGTGGCTGGGCGCAAGTCGAAAAGAGAGAGAAGGAAGGAGGCAAGGAGGAAGATGAACAGGAAAGGAAGGGGCAAAAAAGAAAAAGGAAAGAAAAGAGAAGGGGGAGAGAAAAGGGGAAAAACAAGGGGTTTTTTCAGAAAAATGCCAAATTGAGAAATTTAGAATTTGGGATATTTAGGGAATCCAGGGATTATTTTGGAATATCGGAATTTGGGGAAATATTTGGAATATATGAATATTTTGGTATTGTTTTCGGGAATGGAAATCTTGGAAATATTTTATGGGATCCAGAAATTGGAGAAGCTCCGAATATCTAGGATTTGAATTTTATGGAGACCAAGGACATTTAAATCAAAAGGGAAAGAATGGATATTTAATGAAAAGGAAATGATTATATTCAAGACTCTTCGGATTTGGAATTTAGGGGGATTTTTCAACGTCGGACTTTTCAGGAAATTAGAGATTCGGGAATGATAGCCCATGTCTGGGTAGATGAGAAAGTTACCAAGAGATTGGACCAAGGACGACCCGTAAAGAGGAAAATAATTTGTTTAAATAATTACTAAAAATGATCTTTGTAATATTAAAATTAATTCTGGAGTACCGAAAAATCCGAGAAAATTTCAGAGAGGTTATTTACACACAACGAATTTATTAAAAATGATTTCAATGATGATTTATTAAATAAATTTTTATTTCCTATTTTTACTTTACTTAATTGATTTACTTTACAATTTAATATAAATTATAGTAAATCTAATATTAATTAATTTATTTAATGCCCGAAAAATCGGGCTGTGACAGTATGCATGGAATTAGAGCGAGGATTACCAGAGGAGAAGCAATCGATGACGGCGGCAAGTGGCGAGATTTGGAGACGGCGACGCTGATCTCCGTGCTGGCTCTGCCTTCGGCTGAGGTTCTTGGGGCATTTTGCAGCTGGTGGAGACGCGAGCTCAGTGGCGCGACGGCTTGGCTGGAGATGGTCAACGGTGGCCAGAACAGTGGGGTTGTTGCAGTGGCAGCTCTGTAGAACAGAGAACGAGGACCACGGCGCCATGGCAATTTTGACCAACGAACCTAGGGCAATGTGATACAAAAATGCGATGATTAGGAGGTGACAATCATGTTCCCGTGATCGAGAGAGGATGGCGCTCACTGGTGTTGGCTCGGGCTCGATCAAACACCGTCGGCGGTAGAGGAGATGGCTTGGGTTTCGGTGTCTCCGAGATGTTCTCTTCGGTTTTCTCGGTGGGAACATGAGGAGGGAGAGGAGGTGAGATGGCTGGCGCGAGGAGAGGCCAAATGGAGAAGATTTCTCCTGAGGTTGTCGGTGGGAGTGAGCTGAGTCAGCTGGGAGTGTTGTCAACACGTGGAGCGCATGTGTCGCGCGTTCCAGGGTGTGGTGCTGAGCTGGGGTTTGTCCCTTGGCTGACTGGTGGGTCCAGGGGTCTGTGGGGCCCATTGGCAGTCATAGAAGAGGACACCATCTAGAAGCCAAGTGTGAGAACTGTGGGCTTGAGTTGTTTTGGGACTCCGGTTTTCCCATCCTCCACAGGGTTTTAAAATGTGGCAAAATTACTGTAAGTAGAGGAACATGTGATCTACAGCTGTGCCAAGTTACAAGGCCGAAAGGCTTATGGTTTTACTGTGGTAAAAAGGTGAAATAGGCATGGTGACACTGTTTTTCTGCAGCCATTTTATCCCCTAAGGTTTTGTACTCATCATTTTATGTGGCATCCTTGAGAATTAAATTAGGCAAACATTCCTGTTTGTAGGATGCCTCTTGGTACACATTGTGGCAAAAGGGCACTGCAAGAAGAATTATGGTTTTTGTTTGGTGTGGGTGTTAAATAGGCAATTTATTCTAGTTATTTTCTTTTTCCCTTTCTTTTGAATTAGAGTTGACCAATCTATAGAAGGTTTCAAGGCTTGGATATTTTTGTGTAGTATGTACAGAGAACCTAGTTTCCATTTTTCAACGTTTCATTCCAAAATTCAAAATGGTTTAATTCCAGAAATTTAAACAATAGAGGGCTGTGTCAAACTAGTTTGAATTTATTCAGTGGCTAAACTGTTGAACTAAGTTCTGGAAAATTTATATTTATTCATGATAAATAAACTAGTATTTGAAGAAAATATGTCTCATATATACTTCTGTTCAATTGGTTGCCCATTTGAAAAGTATTTTCTTTTGCCGATTAGGGTTTCTAAATAAATCCCAGGTTTGACCAATTTGACTGATTTATCTAAGATACTGTTTCAAGTGATAAAATCAAACCAAAATTATGGTGGGCTAAGGGTTTTATGCAGTATCTTAGATAATTTTTTCATGATTTTATGTTGAACCAATTATTTTTAGGATTTTCTTTAGTCCTTGGAATGCATATGCACCCTAATTATGAAAATGCATTGAATATCCAAAAACACACCAAAATAACTCAAAGCACACAGGGACAATGATGAATTACTCTCTACATCTTTTTTGTGACTTATAAACCTTGTTCTTTTGTTTTAGGAAGAATGGATTTTCAAAAGGGTTACTTTATTTTATTTTGAGCCAAAGGGTTTCATTGTGAATTACCAATTTGACCAATGTGGTTAAAATGTTTTTGTTTGGAATTAAAGGGGCCAGGACCCATGTTAAGTGTTTGGAGCAAGTTCTTATATTTTAATCATTTGATTGTTTGTCGACATAGAGTCGAGAAGAGACGCCTAGACTTGAGTTAGTGTTTGGAGTTTCAAAATATCGGAAAGATTGTTCTTGCAAATTTTATTTGAGTTGTAAATCTTGTTTTATGGTGAGGCTTGTTGGTGAGGCTAGTTCTAGCAATGTGTTGGCAGAAGACTATATTCATGTATTTTCCTATATGCATAGAATTCAAGCGATGGTGTTAGTCTCCTATTTATTTTCGTTGGTGAAATCTACTGGTCTCAAAATTTAGAGTTTTCATTTCAGTTTGTGTTTCAGTATAGAAATTTAGTTAGAGCTCAATTTAATTTATTTCTCTTAACCTTTAAGAGCTACTTGTATAGATGCTCAGACGTTTTTATTAAGAAAGCGAAAAGTTTTTAATTTATTCTTTTGTTTTGACTTCAGGCAGATAAATCCTAAGATTTTACTCTCAAAAGCTTTTTACTAATTCGTTGCCATCGAATTTTGAAGGGTTGAAGTTTACCGATTGTCCAAAGATGAAGTTGGATCAAGACCCTTTTCCAGTGAACACCATCGACTTCCACAACAAAAAGGTGTTGGTTCAGCCTACTCAAGCCGATACTACCAAGGGAATGGAGGTCATTATTGGAGAACCTTGGCTCAAGATGATCAAGCCAAAAAATCTGGAGATTGGAGCGGAGAAAGTTAGTAGCGATGAAGCTTCGAGCTCTAGAATGCCAAAAAGGCCGAAGGTTGCAGTTTATATGCACTTAAACAAGTATGAGAGTGGAAAGGCCGGTCAACGACTCAATGGTTGGCCTAGGAATGCTAAAGGCCAAGATCGCCTCCTAGGGAGGGATTGGGCCAATGACCAAGGTAATTGGAGCCACCGTTTCCCTACAATCCTCAATAGCAGCCTCATCCTCTGTCCGAGTGGCCCAAATGCTTCTCATGAGGTACCCAGGGCCTATGGCCTCGACAGCAACCCCTGAGACCTTCATAGTTGAGTCATAGCTGATGCCGAGTGCTCATCCTCTATGGTGAAGAATTCCTGAGTGCATTGTTCCCAAGTACTCTTTGTCCGAGTGCTTCTTCTCCCGAGTCCTACTTCATGTCATCTAGCAATGAGGCTATGAAGGGCTTCATGTAAAAATATGAATATTGTGCACCAAATAGGCGCACATATTAGGTGTAGCCCCTGACTTGTGCTCAATTGTGTAACAATTAAACATAAAGTCAAAGATCTTTAACCTTTTAGTCTTTCTCGAGTAGTATACTACACGGTATGTAGACTCTTCAGCATCATGTCAGCTGGAATAATTTTTGCTTAGGGCAATTGTTGGCTAAGCATGTAATCCGAGTTCTACTTTATGGATTTTAACCTAATATGTGGTCAGGTGTACTTGAGAGATACCTGTATGTCCAATTTTAATGGAGACCAGCTGTCGATCCTTATAAGGATGTATCCTCAATACCTAATAAATAACCAAGATACCCGAATGTATACACTCGGCTGTAGGCTTAGCGTGAAGCGTTTCTGATTATTTAATCGGTTCTTGTAAAATAACACCTGCATCATGATTTTAACGCGACCAGTGGGCGACCCAATAGGACATGCTATTTAAGAACTCATATCTTTGGCCTACTACCAAATAAGCCAGCCTAAACCGACCTACCTAGCGTAGCCCTATAAAATTGGCATCCCTCGCATGCCAGGATGAGTACTTTAGCGTCGGTAACCACAATCAGCCAGAAGAATCCTTGTCTGCAAGCCTTTCTGACTTACATTTTGGATATAGCATGGTTGCCACCGATGCCCGAGTAGGTATATTGCAGGATCTGCTTGCCCTCCTCAGGTGTGACACAGTGCATCAGAACTTCGGATGCGCTTCGATGATATAGGTCTTCTCTGACTACGATAAAGGTTTAGCTCTGTCGCTTGATTTACTCGGCTTCGTTGTAATCTTTAGGAAGTTCGTCTTCTAGTGAAAATTGAACGATTGGAGTCTCCCAGTCTTGAAAAATAATGAGCACCTCTGTAGATTCCAGGTTGGATATTGCTCCCGACTGAAAGCTCTAGCAGTGGCTTGTTGCCATGTTTTTGCCAGATAGGTACCCGAATCCTGCGCTAGCATAGGATTCGGCTAGCGACCCTCTTGGGGCATACCCAACCTAACAAAATTGCAGCTGAATAAGGTACCCGAACCTCGTATTAGCATAGGATTTGACCGGCGACCCTCATGGGGCATACCCTACCCAATAGAGTTATAGCCAAATAAGATACCCGAACCTTGTATCCGCATAGGATTCGGCTGGCGACCCTCATGGGGTGTACCCTACCCAGCAGAGTGGTACCCGAGATCCGACTGGTGCCGGAGGTAGGTTATTAGCCGAATAAGGTACCCGAACCTCACATTAGCATAGGATTCGGCAGGGGACCCTCATGGGGCGTACCTTACCCAGCAGAGTTGTGACCCAATAAGATACCCGAACCTAGCATTAGCATAGGATTCGGCTGGTGACCCTCATGGGGCGTACCCTACCCAGCCAAGTGGTACCTGAGCCTCGACTAGTGCCGAAGGTCAGTTATTAGCCCACATGGAGCGTACTAAAGTAAAGGTGACATTCGAGTCCCGACTGGCGCGAGTACTCGGACAATAGCCCTCGTGGAGCATTCCAAGTAATTCTTGAAGCATCGCACTCCAAGTGTATCATGGCAAACTGGTCCAGCCCCTGAGCGTAGGAGATAGGCTCGTAGCCCTGAGTTCCTGTTACGTGTATCCGGAACTGGCCCTGCATTATAAACATATCAGATGAGTAGCATCTGATGAAGAAAACAATCACCCGAAGAAAATTGATCTATTTTACAATAGATCTAAATTTGTGTTCCTCCTCTTATTGATATTAATTTCCTCGAGTAGTTGACCCCTTACATTTAAACACTCTGCCCGACTAATCATAGCCCCCTAGTGTCAAGAGCCGGCTCATGGCTCTTTCCCAGACGCGTTTTGGGTGACTTAAGTTCGTCTTTCATAGAGCAAAGTTTCATGGATCGGAATTTATGCTACTCGAGTACTTTCGCAACCATTAAGAGCAAAAACAGAAAATACGCTGTATGTACACCTATTAGGTGTAAGCGGTTGCGGCATGGCGAGGCCGAGTGAGGAATTGCCGATCTCATCCCCCTAAATCCAATCCTGACTGGCACTAAGCCATATCTGAGTCAGATCATAGGGAAGTGAGTTGCCTCTTGGCCTATTTAGATGAGAATATCATATAAAGAAAAAAATATTTATCAGAAAGTGACTTAGTTGTTCGGTATTGCGCGAGTTGGAAGTGGGGATGCCATCCTTGTATTTGAGCTTTTGAGCCCCCAAGCATGTCTCTTATCGTTCTAATAATCTTTAGTTCAGACAGTTGTGACCGACGGCCACAATGAAATCATCCGACTTGTATTTGCGGTTCCCAGCTTTAGACGGGGCCGCGTCATCGGTGTCCTTCCACTCCTTCTGTCGGGGTGCCTTGTTATCATCGAGGGCCACAGCAACAGCGTCGGCCGAGTCGGCGTATTTGTTCGCCATGTCGAATAGATCTTTGACAGAACTTGGAGGCTTCCGAGTGAACTTAGCGATGAACGTCTTTGACCCCTTTTCGAAAGGCGGCAATGATGACCTCGTCCTTGATCATTGGGATTGAATTCCTCTTCTTAGAAAATCTCTTCATGAAATCATGAAGAGACTCATTCTTCCTCTGATGCAATTGATATAGATCATACTCGGAACATGGCCTCTCGTACGTTCCTTGGAAATTGAGCCGATTGATCTCTTAGGAAGTCCTATTATCCATAGCCTTGCCGAGTCGGCTAGAGCGACTGGGAGGTAGTTAGCCATGGCCTTGTGATCTCCTCCAGCTGCTCAGATCGCCAGAGTGTAGACTGTGAGCCAGGACTTGGGGTTGGTCTTCCTGTCATATTTTTCAATTCCAGTCGGCTTGAAGCCTGACGGCCAGTTGACTTGTTGCAGCTTCTGGGTGAAGGCCGGTACTCCTTCTTTTGCATGAGGATTCCGACTTCAACTACGGCGGTGAAACCGTTTGTAGTGGAGGCCGAAGCACTCATTCTCATCTTCTAGTCGGCGCTGCTCATCTTCCTCTCATTCGCGGCGCCGTGCATTAATGTCTTGCCAAAGATCATGCCGTAGTCGGCCTCGAAGATCTTGGTTATCCCGATGGTCGTTTTGACGTCGATGCCGCCGGTTATTGTTGGGGTTGCCGAGTGACGTCTGGTGTGACTCCGTGTGCGGCTAACTGGAGCCGGCCGCTCAGCGTCGTGTTCAGGTGGATGAGACCGCCGTTGGAGAAGCCGACCGATTGGTCGGTATGAGGGTATCGCCCGACTATTGTTGTGCTGACATGTAGCAGCGGTGATCATGGCTTTTACCCTTGCTATAGTTGGGGTGGCCTGGTGATCAAGCCCGAACTAGAGCGTGTCTAGTAGAGTTGCAGTGGCTACGACATTTTGCTGAGGCGTTATGAAGATGTTGTGGTCGCCGACCCTGGTCTTAAGGATTTGTTGTTGAGTAGTCCACCTGGCCCTACGCAGATTGTCATTGCGGGTGTGCAGGCGTCTCGCTTCTTCCTCCTGTTGTTCTCGTAGTCGGTGGGCCTCCTCCTCTTGCTGCTCACGTAGTTGGCGTGCTTCCTGAGTGGGAGTTGAACCCTTGGATATCATAAAGACTTCACGTGGCGGAGAAAAGCTTGCCGAATTGCTGTCCGACTTAGAGTTGGAGTTCGACTGAGAATCAGAATCAGAGTAGTTGATGGGGGTGGTTACAACTCCGACCTCCCTAGATCCGATCTCGAGTGGCTCTGGGCCGTATCCGAGTTGAACCCCAGCAGATCGGGTTTGCCGCATCAGATGCTGATCACAGTTATTCGTGGCCTTGCCAAGTCCGAATGGGAGATTGACAATCTTCTCCTTTCTTAGCCCAATCTCAGTTGGCTCAAGGCCGAGTCCGAGTCGAACACCAAAAGAAAGAGTTGTCCCGAGACCCGGGCATGTTGAAGATTGCCACAGCAAGTCAATGAGGGTTGCCGCAGCGTTATGTGGGCTGACCGGTGCAGAATCGGCTTGGTCCCTGGCCGATCGGATTGAGTCCGAGTTGGACAGGGTGAGGTTGCCTAATTTGTCGGCGATGAAGTCGAGGCTCCCGAAGGTGATTGTTTCCCCGGGGTAGAAGTTGATGCTGTTGACTTTGGTGATTGGATCCATCAAGCTTGTTGAAGATGATCTCGACGAAGCCCCTACCTGGTGCGCCAACTATCGATGTTTTGTATCGGCAATAAGAATATGGGGCTACCCGTGAGACCTAAACTTGATGGACTGCAAAGGAATAGGAAACAATTTATATTGGTTCAGGCCCTTGAGATGAGGTAATACCCTACGTCCAGTTGTGGTATATTGCCTTTGAGGTTTCTCTAGTGAGATTTCGATATGCCCTCAGGGGGCGCCCTGCCTCCCCTTATATACCAGGGGATAGGGTTACAGAGTAGGAATCCCAATCAGACTCCAATCAAGGGATTTCCTTCTAGGAACACAATATACCCGACTAGGACTATATCCTTTCCCTATCGTACAAGGCTATGTATGTCGAGTCCTGTTATATTCCTAATTACAAGGCTAGGCCCATCCTCTATCCGAGTGACCCAAATGCTTCTCATGAGGTACCTAGGGCCCATGGCCTCGACACCAAGAGGGCGAGATACAGAGCCGATCGAGCCGACCTCTGTCAGATTGAGTCGCGAGTGGTCTGACTAGGGCTGAGGCCGGTCTGATTGGTGGCCCAATACTGGTCTGACTGGTCCAGCAGACATATGCCTGGTAGAGGTTGATCCATGGATTTCTCGCTCATTGAAAAATATCAAAAGCCACTACTTAGCTCCTAGAACTCAACCTAATCCTCAATGGGTGCCTTCGGATTTGACTGCTACTCAGAAGAGCCGGTTCAATTAACGATATCTCGATCAACCAACCCAAAACATCCAATTAGCCAATTGAATTGTTCTTTTAGCTTCTAATCTACTCTTTGCCTACTTTTTTCCTAGTTCTAGCCTAGTTCGTCCATCTTTGTCGATTTGCACTGTAAATCATCCATCTTCGCTATGAGATTGCGAGTTATCCCTTTGTAGGTTTGTCCTGTAAACCTTCTGTTCCACCCACGAGACGGGTGATTATCCCAATTCATCGGAATCGGCTCTGCTAGCCGGTTTTGACTTCAAAATCCACCTTGATCTAGGTTGAGGTGGTTGGCGACTCGCTACACCTCAAAGATTTATGTGATTCTCGTCGTTTGACCACAAATTAGCGTCAACACTTCCTGATCTTGCTCCATGGTGCACGATCGATGGGGGTTCTTGAGGGGTATTTAGGAGGAGGTCGAGGCAATGATGATGGCATGTAGGCTCAGTGGGAGATGGTCACTGGTGACCGGAATGGCATTAATGAGCTGATGATGGCGATTTGGCTGCGCTCTAGAGCGCCCGGAGCGAAGGCCACATTGCCGACGAACCACTGCACGAAATGGAGTAGTGTTAGGGGGTGGAACCGGCATGGAGAGGAGGCTAAGGAACAGCATAAGGATAGATTCAGTTTATAGCTCCATAGTCCATTTTTGCAATTGCTTGCAAGATTGATTCCATATCTCCCTTACTAGTGGATATACTATCAATATGATAAATGGATCAAAAATTTATTAGATTCTTCATCATGCATGATTTTACTGGATGTTTCATATTTATTTACATTCAATTTTTATGTTCAGGTCCCACCCATAGAGGTCGTTGAAGCTATTATTTGTAGTTCAAAGTTTTTTGTATGCAAAGGAGCCTAATGTTGCGGTAGAAGGTGTTGGAATTGTTCCATGTATAAGAATGGCCTAATTTTGATTCTGTATGAACGTTGGCAAGTTGGATGTCCTCTATGTATGCCAGTATGGATGCACATGTCAACAGTCATGTCCTGGAAAGAACATCGATGTACTATCAATTTGTTAAGGGAGTTGTACCTGTATGAATGCTAGTATGTATGTTGACAACATAATTGCTCCTTGTTTTATTGGAATCTGAATATGAAATGACTATTCCGTGGTTATGCATGTACATGTTTGTAGAACCTGTAGTGTGTATAATTTGCACAATTTGTAATACATAAGCTTGCGCAATGAATTGCTAATATAATTCAAAACTAGTAACTGCCGGCAAAACATCTAGGGCAGATGTAACATCGGTGAGTGGCATAGCATGCTGTGCACATCATTGACAGGAAAAGCAATATCTGCCTGGGAAGCTCTGGAGAATCCAGGGCAGTTAACTACCAGGAATTCTGATATCTACTGGGAAAATGAATTCCCATCAGCATTTTCTAGGGCATTTTTTATGTGCCAGGAAAACTTATTCCGGGCAGATCAGTTGCCAGCAAAATACATGGTAACAGCAAAATTAGTGGAAACACATTAATCTAAAGCAATGCTAATGACTTTGAGTTTACCTGGTTTTGTGCCAAAAGTTGGGGGTCAAAACTGTATTTAATGACTGCCTAGACTACTGGTGTGATCTAGAACTTCAGTTAACTTTTACAGAAATTTTCATAAAGTTTGTAATTTGGGGACTTGGCTAGGGTGTCAAACTACCATTTTCAAGGCTTCGGTCGAGAAATTTTCACTTTGGCGGGAACACTTCATGCACGAATAATGTAAAGCAATGCTATGCATCTGAAAATAATTTTATGCACAAGAGAAAAACAATGGCTGTTACACATGAGTGGGAGGGAGTTCGAGGTGGAAGAGTGCCATGAAAAGAGGTATGAGGGCAAGGTGCATGCCGTGCATGCTGAGCAATGAGGAGGGGGTAGAGATGGAGAGAAACAGGGGTGGAGCAAAAGGACGGGTGGTGTGTGTTCTCAAATTGTTTTACCATTGTGCTCAATTTTCAAGTAAAATGGCCACCTTTGGTTGTTGGAAAAAATATGTTTCTTCATCTCGTAATAATTGATCTAATCACTCATTACAGGAATTTTTTTACAGCAATTTCTTCATCAAATAGATTCACATCCTTTGTGTCCTTATGAAGCAGTATTAAATATCTCTCCTAGCAGTATTAATGTTCCTTCTATTTTATATCAAACTGATAATGTTCCTTCTATTTTATATCTCTCCTAGCAGTATTAATGCCTAGCCTTTTAAATATTGTATTTTTGGTTGAGAAAGTTTTATAAAACCCAGGATATTATGGTTCAAGTTGCACAAAACAAGAGATGTTTTAGCATGTTGCACATAATCATATGTATTTTGGTACTAAGGTTTCATGAATATAAAATAAAAATAATTAACTTAGATGACTACAATATTTATACTATGAATTAAAAGAATTCATATACTTTAGGTATAATTTTAGAACCCATATGTATGGCAGCTGAAAGAAAAGTTGGTTAACGGTGTGTTTTTATGAAACTATTGTGGGGTCACCCCGAGACTTCTACCGTGTTTTGCAATTCATCATGTCAACGCTAACTATTGGAAAGGTGGGATCTCCAATAAAACCAAATAAATACTATAGCCACCACTCCTCAAAGATGACTTGACATCATGAACAACGAACACGTTATAAACTCAAAGTGCCGGACCCGAAACAGATGAGATACTTAACAAAATAGACTCTGCCAGTCCTCCCCGAGGTATGCATGTCGATGTTTTATATCGACTGTATTGATTGTAGGGCTACTCATCGGATCAAAACTTGATGGACTTCAAAGGACAAGACAATTTATACTGGTTCAGGCCCTCGAGGTGAGGTAATACCCTACTTCCAGTTGTGGTGTATTGCTTTCGTTGTATTCTCTGGTGTGATTGGTTATGCTCTAGGGGCTCCTTCTCTCTCCTTATATACTGAGGAGGCAAGGTTACAAGGTAGGAATCCCAGTCGGACTCGACCAAGGGATTTCCTTCTCAAAACATAGAATAACTGGCTAGGACTATATCCCTTTCCTAGTCGTGCGAGGTTATATGAAGCTGAGTTCTACTATATCCCTAATTACATGGGCCGGCCCACCCTCTCTTCACGTGGCCGTATTTGCCATCCTTGAGGTACCCGGGGCCCATGGCCTCCATAGTAGCCCCTAAGATTTTCATAGTTGAGTCACAGCTGACGTTGAGTGCTCATCCTCCACGATGAAGAATCCCCTAGTGCATTGCTCCCGAGTACTCTTTGTCTGAGTGCTTCTTCTCCCGAGTCCTCCTTCATGTCAGCTAGCAACGAGGCTATGAAGGGCTTCATGGAAAAATATGAATAGTGTGTGCCGAATAGGCGCACCTATTAGGTGTAGGACCCGACTTTGTGCTTAATTGAGAAACAATTAAACATAAAGTCAAATATCTTTAACCTTAAGTCTTTCCCAAGTGATATTTTTCTCAGAAATTGGACTCTTCAGCATTCGGGTACCACTATGGAGTTAATCCACTGTATGGTGAGATATACTTGAGTGATACCTACATTCCTAATTTTGATGGAGACCAGTTATTGATCCTTATAAGGAAATTGTCCGGTAATAATTATATGGGGCTATTTGTCGGACCTAAACTCGATGGATTTGAAAGAACACATGAGATTTATACTAGTTCAGGCCCTCGGTGTGAGGTAATACCCTACTTCCAGTTGTCATGTATTACTTTCATGGTATTCTCTAGTGAGATTGTCATATGGACTAGGGGGCTCCCTAGCCCTCCTTATATACTGAAGGGATGAGGATTACAGGGTAGGAAACCCAGACGGATACGACTAAGGGCTTTCCTTATCAGTACATAGAGTATCCGGCTAGGAATATATCCCTTTCCTTGTCATGCAAGGTAATATGAAGTCGAGTCCTACTCTATCTCCAATTGTAGGGACCGGCCTACCCTCTGTCCGAGTGGCTGTAATTGCCCTCCTTAAGGTACCTGGGGCCCATGGCCTCCACAGTAGCCCCTGAGACCTTCATAGTTGAGTCACAGCTGATGCCGAGTGCTCATCCTCCATGCTGAAGAGATTTCCGAGTGCTTTGCTCCCGAGTACTCCTTGTCTAAGTGCTTCTTCTCCCAAGTCCTGCTTCATGTCAGCTGGCAACGAGGCTATGAAGGGCTTCATAAATGAATAGTGTGCGCCGAATAGGCACACCTATTAGGTATAGCCCCCGACTTTGTGCTTAATTGGGAAACAATTAAATATAAAATCAAAGATCTTTAACCTTTAAGTCTTTCCCGACTAATTTGTTTCTTAGAAATTGGACTCTTCAGCATCATATTAGCTGGAAATATTTTTGCTCAAGGCAATTTTGGCTAAGCATGTAAGCCGAGTAACACTTCCTGGATTTTAACCCTATATGTGGGGAGGTGTTCTTGAGAGATACCTGCATCCTCAATTTTAATGGAGACTAGCTATTGATCCTTATAAGGATATATCCCCAATACTTGGTAAATAATTCAGATATCTGAACACATGTGTCCAGCAGTTAAGCTTGACATAAAGAATATCTTATTATTTAATTGGTTCTTGTAAAATAACACCTGCATCGTGATTTTAACGCGACCAGCGAGCGACCCAATAGGGCATGCTATTTAAGAACTCATATCTTTAGCCTACTACCGAATAAGCCGGCCCAAACCGACATACCCAGCGCAGCCCACAAAATTGGCATCCCTCGCATGTCTGAACAATGCCATTGGCATCGGTAACCGCAGTCGGCCAAAGGAATCCTTGTCTGCAAGCCTTTCTGACTTACGTTCTAGATGCAGCATTATTGCCATAGATGCCCGAGTGGATAGATTGCAGGATCTGCTTGCCCTCCTCAGGTGTGACGCAGTGCATGAGAACTCCGGATGCGCGTTGACAATATAGGTCCTCTCCTACTATGATAAAGCTTTTGATCCGTCTCATGACTTACTCGGCTTCATTGTGATCTTTAGGAAGTTCATCTTCTAGTAGGAATCGAATGATTGGGGTCTTCCAGTCTTAAAAAATAATGAGCACCTCCATAGGCTCTGGCTCTGGTGCTACCTCCGACTGAAAAATCTAGTAGCAGCTTGTTTCCTACTCGAATGCTGCGCTAGCACAGGATTCAGCTGGCGACCCTCTTGGGGCATACCCAACCTAGCAAATGGCAGCCGAATAAGGTACCCGAACCTCGCATTAGCATAGGATTCGGCTGACGACCCTCATGGGGGTTACCCTACCCAACAGAGTTGTGGCCAAATAAGGTACCCAAACCTCGCATTAGCATAGGATTCGGCTGGCGACCCTCATGGGGCGTACCTTACCTAACAGAGTGATACCCGAGCCCCGACTAGTGCTGAAGGTCGGTTATTGGCCCACATAGAGCGTACCAAGGTAAAGGTGACATCCGAGTCCCGACTGGCGTGAGTACTCGGTCAGTAGCTCTCATGGAGCATTCCGAGTGATTCTTGAAGCGTCACACTCCAAGTGTATCATGGTAGACTGGTCCAGCCCCCAAGAGTAGGAGATAGGCTCCTAGCCATGAGTTCCTGTTACGCATATCCGGAACTGGCCCTGCATTATAAACATATCGGATGAGTAACATCTGATAAAGAAAACAATCACCCAAAGAACATTTATGTATTTTACAATAGATGTAAATATGCGTTCCTCCTCTTATTGATATTAATTTCCCTGAGTAGTTGACCCTTTAAGTTTAAACACTCTGCCTGACTAGTCATAGCCCCCGAGCGTCAGGAGTCGGCTCATGGCTCTTTCGAAGACATGCATTTTGGGTGAATTGAGTTCGTCTTTCATGGAGAAAAGCTTCACAGATCATAATTTATGCTACTCAAGTACTTTTGCAATCATTAAGAGCAAAAACAGAAAATGTGCAGTATGTACACCTATTAGGTGTAAGCGGCTGTGGCATTGGCGAGGCCGAGTGAGGAATTGACGATCTCATCCGCCTAGATCCGATCCTCACTGGCACTAAGCCGTATTCGAGTCAAACCATAAGGAAGTGAGTTGCCTCCTGGCCCATTTAGATGAGAATATCATATAAAGGAGGAAATATGTATCAGAAAAAGACTTAGCTATTTGGTATTGCACAAGTTAGGAGTGGGGATGCCATCCTTGCATTTGAGTTTTTGAGCCCCCGAGTATGTCACTTGTCATTCTGATAATCTTCGGTTCTAGGAGGTCGAGGACTGTTGCTATCGCCTGCACAATGAAGTCCTTAGATTTTCGCTTACAGTTCCTAGGTTTGGATAGGGCCGCGTCGTCCGTCTCCTGTCGCTCCTTCTGTCGGGGCTTGTCGTCAAGTGCCTCTGCCACTGCGTCGGCTGAATCAACATATTTATTGGCCATCTCGAAGAGAACTTTGACGGAGTTGGGTGGCTTCTGAGTGAACTTGGCGATGAACCGCGCATCTCTTACTCCATTGCGGAAGGCGGCGATGACGACCTCGTCCTTGATTTTACGTATTGAGTTTCTTTTCTTGGAAAAATGCTTGATGAAATCACAGAGGGACTCGTTCTTCCTCTAGTGGCACTGATATAGATCGTACTCAGAAGATGGCCTCTCATACGTTCCCTGGAAGTTCGTGACGAAACGTTCACAGAGTTCCCCCCAGGAGCCAATTGACCGCCTGGGAAGCCCTATCAACCATGTCCTTGCCGAGTCAGCCAAGGCGACTAGCAGGTAGTTAGCCATGGCCTTATGATCAGCTCCACCTGCTCGTATAGCCAAACTACACACGGTGAGCCAGGACTACGGGTTGGTCTTGCCGTCAGATTTCTCTATACCAGTCGGCTTGAAACCGGATGGCCAGTCAACTTGTTGCAGCTCATGGGTGAACGCCAGAACTTCTTCATCTAGGTGAGGGCTCTAACATCGACTGCGGTGATGGAACCGCTCATGGTGGAGGCTGAAGCATTCATGCTCGTCTTCAAGTCGGCGATGTTCATTGTCACGCCCAAAATGTGCATCCAAAATTCTGGAGTTTTATTGTAAGTGAATCCTCGTCCAGGAATCAACCGAGGCACATATGACATAGTTGATAATCAAAGTAATTGTTTACCTATCGAAAGTATTTATTACTGAGGCGAATGGTGCCTCTCAAAATAATAAAGTTCTAATAGAGGAAAATAAATTAAGATAGCGTGATGAAACCCACACCATGAACTTGACCGGGCTCTTGCTTAATCCTCCAAGTAGTCCTCCTCGCTGAAGTACTCTTCCGAATGATGATTGTTGATTGTAAGGTGAGTACATGAAATATTCCGCAAGCCACACAACAAATATGCAAGTGCACAAGATAACAAAGGATGGCATAATATGGCTCAATTTGCATAAAAAACATTTAATAAAGCATTTAAGATAGTAATAAAACATCAATAATTAATCAATATTATCTAATGCTATACCATTCACCAAATGGTATAGACCCAACCACTCCATCCTGGAGCTAACCATGATTCATCCTTCAATAATCAAATTTAGTTAATGTGGGACTAATTACAGACAACATTACTAGGCTCGCCCTTAACCGTGGGCACGACTATTCGAATAGTTTTACTCTGGCCAGAGATGTACCAATTTACCCACAAGACACAACTCCACAACACATCACTGTGCGCCTTAATACCACCACGGTACCTTGGAAAGGAGTTGTGATAGGATTATCCATGTAACTCGCACAATAGGAGAGCCTCCCACTAAACCTCCGGTCTCCGGTAGGGGTGATCAAGTGCCTTCCCGCGAGACGGCCTGACGCCCGAAGCATGGTCTTATTATCACTACCATGTGTGCACTTATATCAGCCACAAACATGCCCTGGTGCCTCCTATTGAACTCAGCACACTTCAAACTCCTGCTATCCCATTCTAGCTTATGGTTAGCACGAGTGTTGCTTCGCAACAAGTAGTCTGTGAGCCTATCCTTAACTGTCACAAGCACCGCTAGCAATATTCATAACCTTGGTGCTCGCAACCCACCATCTGTCCATATTTTAATAGACCATTAAATCATCCTTGCACGATCACAGTCGTACGTCGAACCATTATTTCATGTGAGTCAATAGTAATTGTCAAGCCTTTAGTGATATTCCATTAATTATGCTACAATTTGCTAAGCATGGCTAAGCAAAGTCCTTGTAACAGGCTGCCCTCCAGAACCGCGCAGCCTAGCCCATCCGACGGGCGGGCCCACTTACACATAGCACCACACTTACACTTTCGTCCTCACTTCGTGTAAAAGGGTTAACCCACAAGTGCTATGGTTGGAGGGACAAGGCCTTATAAGTTGGTTCAACTCTCGCTCAACTAGCAAGGTGGTACTAATCAAGTGCACATAGCACTCATGGGCCACATAGGCCATATTGTAATTGGGCCAGGATGTCACACACACCACCCCTCAAAGGACCTGGTGTCCCCGCCAGTCCAACTTACCCGCATAGCCACACAGGTATATAGACAAATATCCAGGAACATGCCCTGCGCCATATGCCATGCCATGTGCCTCACACAGAGCCCACATGCATCATGCGCCATATGCCTGCACACTGACCCGTACGCGCAACCACGAGGGTCGGCTTTGATACCATTTGTAACAAGCTGCCCTCTAGAACCGTGCAGCCCAGCCCATCCGACGGGCGGGCCCACTTACACATAGCACCACACTTACACTTTCATCCTCGCTTCGTGTAAAAGGGTTAACCCAGAAGTGCTATGGTTGGAGGGATAAGGCCTTATAAGTTGGTTTAACTCTTGCTCAACTAGCAAGGTGGTACTAATCAAGTGCACACAGCACTCATGGGCCACATAGCCCATATTCTAATTGGGCCAGGATGTCACAGTCCTAGAGTTATTCTAGCTAACCAGTAAATAAAGATAGCTAGTCACATTTGTCCCATAGGTACAATGTCAAGTAATCAAGCCAAAAGGGCCTTAACCAAATATTAGGGTTTCCCAATTCCGAGGACATTCCAAAATATATGTAGAGTTGAAAGGAAATATAGCTTTAAACATAGGAACAATATGCTCAAAGGGGATTTAGGAATCTGTGTGACTTGTCTTGCTGCTCCTCACAAACCTCAGAACTCTCCTCGAGAAACTGCACCTCTTCCTGAACATCGGCCGCTAAAGGCAATAAATAAAAATGAGCAAAACAGTACATCAACACACATGAACAATATCATATTATATTTTTAATGGGTAGATCTCAATTTTTAAAGAATTTTGCAAGTTGAATCACCCTAAACTGAGTTCGGATGAATTAGTTATGAATTTTAGAAGTTTAACCTCTTTTAAAAGCTTTAAAAAATAATTAAACCGATTTATTGTGTCATTAGGGAATTAATTTAATTCGAGAAAAGGCTTTATGATGTCATCAGAGAGAGAGGGGGCTCGACTGACCAGTGGTGCCCACTGGCAGCAAGAGGAAGGGGTTCTGGTCCACGGTGGACCAGGTCCACCGAGGTCCACGGATCCATCTGACGGCTGGGATTTTAAGGGATCAGATCGGACGGCTGAGATTGATCCATGATTTTGAGATAGATTGGAGGGCCAGGATTTAATCTAACCTAAATCGAACGGTTGAGATACAATCTAGCAATCTAAAGGCCAAGGTCACAGCAGGGATATCTGACGGCTGAGATCTAATAGGGCGATCGATGGTTCGGATTAGATCCGAGCTAGTGCCTATGCGGCAGCCACGTCGACGGCCGAGTCAGCACGGATGACGGTGGCGACGGCGGCGGCACAGGGACCAATGGTTGCCGGCACGGCGGTGCGCGGCGAGGGTGGGAACAGGCAGAGGAGTTCGCGGCGATGCTTATCGAGGGCCGAATGGCAAGGATTAGCGACGAGAGCGGCCAGCGGCGAGCTTTTAGCGGCAGCGGTCTTCGGGTTCTCGATGGCAATGAGGCTCCGGCGATCTCCGGTGATCCAGGGGCGGTGGCCTAGCTCCCACGGGCTATGGCGAAGCTAAGGGAGGTGGCGGCAAGCGCTAGAGGCGCCTAGGGTGACGGCGGCGCTAGACTGAAGGTCAGCGGTGATGGCGGCACTAAGCTCTCACGGTGCTAGGGCTCAGGCGGCACGAACAGGCTTGGGTTGAGCCAAAAGGAAAGAGAGGGGCGCCGAGAGGCACTATTTATAGCAGCGGAGGAGGAAGATTCCGGCTTGGGGATGGTTAAACCCGCGGTGGAGAGATAGGGTTCTTGAGCTCTCCAAGCGGACTCGGGCCCGAGCACGATTTAGGGAGGGATAGGACTCCGATTCTTTGGGGAAAGATAGAGGAGGGATAGGAGATCAAAACCCCTCAACCGATTTGATCCAAACCCAACAGTCGTGAGTGGATTTGGAGCGGATTCGGCAGTGGTGCTCGGGAGCGGCTTGGACTCCGTGGTGGGAGGTTGAAGACGACCGACAGGTGGGGCCCACCTGTCGGCGAGGCGCGAGCGACGCGGTGGCTGCAGGCCGAGGGCCCCGCGCGCGAGGGGAGAGATGTTTAAGTGCACAATAATGGGCTAAAAACAGCCCAAGTGCATAGGAGGGGTTTTTTTTTAACTCTTCTCCTTTTATTTTAATGCTGTAAACACTATTTAATTTACCAAAAATACTTCCCTTAATCAAATAAATCCCGGAAAATTCTAGGAAATAGATAATTAAGCTAAGAATGTTATAAAATTATTTCCAAGCCCATTTTGCTTTAGATTTTTCTCTAATTTTATTATTTTTACTCCTTGTGGCTTTTAATTTAATTTCTTAAATTCCTTTTTCATATTTATTTTTATAAGGGATAATTTCAAGGTGCTACAAACCTACCCACTTAAACAGAATCTCGTCTCGAGATTCGAGAGATCAGGTGAAGAGGTGCGGGTGAGCAGACTTCAATTCATCTTCGCGTTCCCATGTCGCTTCTTCTTCCGAGTTATTACTCCATTGTATTTTGCAAAACCTTATCACTCGATTCCAAGTATTCCTTTCACTGGTCTCTAGGATGCGAATAGGCTTCTCGACGTAGGTCAGATCTTCATGAATGTTGATCTATTCTGGATCAGCTTCTTCGGCTGGTACTCGTAAACACTTCTTTAACTAAGACACATGGAAGACATCATGTACCCCTGTCAAGGTGGGAGGCAACTCTAGTTGATAAGCAACTTCTCCTTTCCGTCCTAGTATCTTGTAGGGTCCCACGTAACGTGGTGCCAACTTTCCTTTGGTCTGGAACCAGTGTACTCCCCAAAGTGGTGTGACTCGTAAATACACATAGTCACCTTCCTCAAAACTGAGGTCCCTTCTGCGGTTATCCGCATAGCTCTTCTGACGAGACTGGGCTACTTGAAGTCGTTCTTGTATGATCTTGACTTTTTCTTCCACTTATCGCAAGATATCCGTCCCGTATACCTGACGTTCCACCGTCTGATCCCAAAGCATGGGCGTGCGGCACTTCTGTCCGTACAGAGCCTTGAACAGGGCCATCTTCAGACTTGCCTAGTAATTGTTGTTGTAGGAGAACTCAGCATACAGTAGGCTCCTGTCCCAACTCCCATTGAAGTCTTTGGCACAAGCCCTCAACATGTCTTCTAAGATTTGATTAACTCACTTAGTCTGACCATCCGTCTGTGGGTGGTAAGCGGTACTGAAGTTTAACCCTGCACCCATCTCTTCTTGGAGTCTCTGCCAAAACTTAGAGGTAAACTGACTTCCTCTATCCGACACGATATTGCATGGCACACCATGCAAACACACAATTCGAGCCATGTATAATTCTGCCAATTTGCTATCGGAGCAAGTTGTCTTGACTGGTATGAAGTAGGCTACCTTTGTAAGTCTGTCCACCACAACCCATATAGAATCAAATGCTGACGCAGTCCTTGGTAAACCGGTGATGAAGTCCATCCCTACTTCTTCCCACTTCCATTCAGGAACCTTAAGGGGTTGTAAAAATCCTGCTGGCCTTTGATGTTCAGCCTTCACATGCTGGCATAGATCACAAACAACCACATACTCGGCTATTTCCCTTCGTATGCTAGACCACCAAAACTTCTCCTTAAGATCTTGATACATCTTGGTGCTGCTAGGATGGATGGAGTACTGTGTCCCATGGGCTTCATCCAAGATCAGCTTTTTTAGTTCCTCCTTGTCTAGTATACAAATTCGCTCTCCGAACCACACGGTACCTTGTTTATCTTCCAAGAATCCGGTAGCTTTCCCCTTCTTCATATTCTTCTTGATCTCCAAAATATCTAGGTCATCTTTCTGCACTTCATGGACCTGATCCACCAATGTAGGTTGTGTTTCCAAGGCTGCCACAAACCTTGATTGACTATACCCAAATTTAACCATTCAAAATCTTTACACAACTCCAAGGATAACCGCTAGCCTCCCATGGCGTTGCAGTAACTTTTCCGACTAAGGGCATTGACCACCACATTGGCTTTTCTTGGATGATAATGGATTCCGATGTCGTAGTCCTTGATCAACTCTAACCATCTTCGTTGTCTAAGGTTCAGATCTGGTTGGGTAAAGATATACTTCAAACTTTTGTGGTCTGTATAAACTTCGCTGCGGTTGCTGATAAGATAGTGTCTCCAAATCTTCAGGGCATGCACTACAGCTACCAATTCCAAGTCATGAGTAGGGTAATTATTCTCATGAGGCCATAACTACCGTGAGGCATATGCCACAATCTTCCCTTCTTGCATCAGCACACATCCCAAACCTTACCGAGATGCATCATAGTAAACTTGGAACCCTTTCTTGGGATCTGGCATGATCAACATAGGTGCGGTTACAAGTTTCTTCTTCAACGCTTGAAAACTCTGTTCACACTCAGGTGTCCACGAAAATTTCACATCCTTCTAGAGTAAATGGGTCATCGGCTTCACAATTCTAGAAAAATTCTTTATGAATCGACGGTAATATCCCATCAATCCTAAGAAACTCTGAATCTCTAAAATTGATTGCAGCTACTTCCACTTGGTCACTGACTCCACATTGGTTGGGTCTACCGCAATCCCTCTAGCGGTGATGACATGTCTGAAAAACTTCACTTCCGGAAGCCAAAACTCACACTTGCTAAACTTGGCATACAACTGGTGTTGCCGAAGGGTCTCCAACACGATATGAACGTGCTGCTCATGTTCTTCCTTAGTCTTGGAATAGACGGGGACATCATCAATGAAAACCACCACAAACTTATCTAGGTATTCCATGAACACTTTATTCATCAAGTTCGTGAAGAAAGCAAGGGCATTAGTCAACCTGAATGACATAACTGTGCATTCATATAACCCATACCGAGTGGTAAAAGCAGTCTTGGGAATATCTTCCTCCTGAATCCTTAACTGATGATAGCCCGAGCGAAGATCTATCTTGGAGAATACTGTGGCTCCTTCCAATTGATTAAACAGATCATCGATTTGAGGTAGCAGGTATTTATTCTTGATAGTGACTTCATTGAGTGCATGATAATCCACACACATCTGTTGCGTTCCATCTTTCTTTTCCACAAAAATGACTGGTGCTCCCCAAGGCGACGTGCTAGGTCTGATGTATCCCTTAGCAAGCAACTCTTCAACTTGCTTTTTCACTTCTGCCAACTCATTAGCTCCCATCCTATATGGTCTCTTATGGATAGGGGCGGTGCCCAGGGCTAGGTCTATTCTGAACTCAATATCCCTCTTAGGTGGCATTCCAGGTAGATCATCAGGAAAAACATCAGGATAATCCCGTACCACAGGGATCTCTGCAATGGTTGCCTGGTTGAGCGATACTGGCGAAGATGAGGTGGAGAGAGCATGGAAAATCACTTTTCTCCCAGAGGCAGGGGTTAGGGTCACTGTCCTAGTGGCACAATCAATAATTCCCTTGTGCCGAGTTAACCAGTCCATCCCTAGGATGGCATCTATCTCTTCTGATTTGATTAGAATCAAGTCGGCCAGGAAAGGGATACCCTGAATTTCTAAGGTCACAGAGGGGCTAAACTAGGTGGTATGCATTTGATTTCCCGGTGTGTTAACCATGATAAAATTATCCAATTTCCCCATCTGGAACCCATGTTTTCTTGCAAAATCCCTCGATATAAAAGAATGTGTAGCACCCGAATAAAATAGAACTATTGCAGTAACTGAATTAACAGGGAACATACCTAGTACGATGTCCAATGCAGTTTGAGCCTCGTCTGCAGTGACGTGGTTCACTCTAGCCTTGATCACATTGCCAGAAGGTTGCCCCGATGTGATTGACTTAAGACGCTTAGGCTTTGGATACTGAGAAGAGTAATGCCCTGAATCACCACAGTTGTAGCAGGTCAGTGGCTTCCCTCCAACTTCCTTCTTAACGGGCTAGTTGGTTGTTGGGGCCATGATTAGCCGAGGGGGAGGACGGTTTGCTCCAGTGTTGCTGCCAGTAGTGTTGGTGTAGAACTGGCGCTGTGGGCGAGGTGCTGATGAAGATCCACCTTGCTGGGTCTAGGACGGTCCCGCAACATGTGGCCTCTGACTAGGGGATTGCTGTGCCCAAAAGCTTGCCATCTTGTGTTTTCTTTGCTCCATTCGGTTGTGTTTGTCTTCCATGCGAATGGCTTTGTCCACCAGTTTATGGAAATCCGAGTAGTCACCGGAGAGTAGTTGAACCGAGAGTTCATCATTCAATCCGTCTAGAAACTTCTCTTGTCGGTCGGTGTCAGTGCTAACATCCTCTGGTGCATAGCATGCAAGCCGGTTGAACTCATAAAGAAACTCAGTCACCGATCGGTTCCCTTGCTTTAGTGCCCGAAACTCACATTTCTTTAATGCCACTACTCCAGCAGGGATATGCATTTTCTTAAAGGCAGCGGCGAACTCAGTCCAAGTGATAGGTGTCCATCAACTCGGTTAGCTCTGAAATGATCCCACCATTCAGACGCAGGACCATGTAGCTAGTGTGACATGAAAGTGACCTTCTCCTGGTCCATGCATTGTAGAAGGTCCAGTTTCGTCTCAATAGTATGCAACCAATCCTCAGCTTCCACGGGATTAGTTGTGCTAGAGAAAGTAGGAGGCATCACTCGCATAAACTCTGCGAGCTTGTTCTGTGGTGGAGGAGGAGGCGCCTACTGTTGTGCTTGATTCTGCTGATTTTGCATTTGTTGAAACATCATGTTCATCAGCTGTGTTTGGTTTGCCAAGACCTAGGCAATGGTAAGAGTGTCATCCTGATGCGGCGGTCCGTTGGGTGCACCCCCGTGATTGTTGTTTCTAGCGTTACCATCCTAGTTGCTTCCGTTACGTGTGTTCACCATCTGCAGAGCAAAGATGAGAAGAAAAGAAAGAGCCCTTGAGACGGATTTCATACTACTTAAGCTTTCACTTTTATTGCTCTAAATTGAGTGATTAACATTTATGTAGCTTACTATCACACCATCAAGCAACTCCTAACTTAAACAGTTACATCACCACTCTCTAACATAAATTGTTGACTAAACCCCACACACACAAGCATTTCCTAAACACACAACTGCTAACACAATGATCTAAGGTAACTCATGCTAAGATGCTACTAAGGGCTTCTCAACGGGGAGAAGGACTTCTTCTTTCCTCCAAGTTGTGTTCAGGCTCCTCTTCATTTTCCTGAGTATCACCCCTCTCCACTTCAGAGTGAGTGTGAGCTCCACTGTCTTCTAACCCTTTTGAAGGTGTGTTGGCTTTTGACTCCTCCGAGTCCTCTTCTGCATCGTCAACATAAGCCACCGTGGAACTACTTGAAGTGGGACCTGGTCGTTCAGTAAACGGGTCCTTGGTGCTAGCTGAATCTAGGGTGGAAGACGAACTCTCTTTCTTGTGGTGGTATGGATCATGGCTCCTCCAGGGCGTGCTTCTCCTTTGGCCAGGGCGAACTCTCGCTTCAACCAATCCACTTGGTTCTGCAGCCTACAAATCTTGGTGGGGTTCTCGTTCTCCCGTTCATGAGCTGTGATCACCACATCAGCCTGAGTGTTGTCCACCTTACAAGTTGTTGAGTAGTTGCACTGTTCTCTGCTCCTAGGTTCTGGTAACTACTGTACTCGTCGTTGTGGGTCTTGGACGGATGGTAGCGGTAAGCAGTGTTCCTCAGACGAGCGGCATAGCGGTGATGAAGTTCTCCAATAGCTTCCAAAGCCACCTCTTGATATTATCCAACGCTATACCATTCACCAAATGGTATAGGCCCAACAACTCCAACCTAGAGCTAACTGTGGAGGCCATGGGCCCCGGGTACCTCATGAGAGGCATTTGGGCCACTTGGACAGAGGATAGTCCTAACCTTGTAATTAGGGATACAATAGGACTCGGCATACATAACCTTGTACGACAAGGAAATGATATAGTCCTAATCAGGCATATTGTCTTCCTAGAAGGAAATCCCTTGGTCGGAGTCCGAAAAGGATTCCACCTCTGTAACCCAATCCCCCGGTATATAAGGGGAGGCAGGGCGCCCCCTGAGGGCAGAAGCAGAAGAAGAAGCACAATCTCATCAGAGAAACCTCAAAGGCAATACACCACAATTGGACATAGGGTATTACCTCATCTCGAGGGCCTGAATCAGTATAAATTGTTCGTGTTCCTTTGCATTCCATCAAGTTTAGATCTCACGAGTAGCCCCATATTCTTATTGCCGATACAAAATATCGACACTAACCATGATTCATCCTTCAATAATCAAATTTAGTTAATGTGGGACTAATCACAGAAAACATTGCTAGGCTCGCCCTTAACCGTGGACACGGCTATTTGAATAGTTTTACTTTGGCCAGAGGTGTACCAATTTACCCACAAGACACAACTCCACAACACATCACTGTGCACCTTAATACCACCACGGTACCTTGGAAAGGATTTGTGACAGGATTATTCATGTAACTCACACAATAGGAGAGCCTCCCGTTGAACCTCCTGTCTTCGGTAGGGGTGATCAAGTGCCTTCCCGCGAGACGGCCCGACGCCCGAAGCATGGTCTTATTGTCACTACCATGTGTGGACTTATATCAGCCGCAAACACGCCCTGGTGCCTCCTATTGAACTTGGCATATTATATTTTTAATGGGTAGATCTCAATTTTTAAAGAATTTTGCAAGTTGAATCACCCCAAACGGAGTTTGGATGAATTAGTTATGAATTTTAGAAGTTTAACCTCTTTTAAAAGCTTTTAAAAAGAATTAAACCAATTTATTGCATTATTAGGGAATTAATTTAATTCAGGAAAAGGCTTTATGACGTCATCAGAGAGAGAGGGGGCTCGGCTGACCAATGGGGCCCACTGCAGCAAGAGGGAGGGGTTCTGGTCCACGGTGGACCGGGTCCACCGAGGTCCACGGATCCATCCGACAGCTGGGATTTTAAGGGATCAGATCAGACAGCTGAGATTGATCCACAATTTTGAGATAGATTGGAGGGACAGGATTTAATCTAACCTAAATCGAACGGTTGAGATCCAATCTAGCAATCTATATCAGTTGCATCAAAGGAATAGCGAGTCTCTTCATGATTTCATCAAGAGGTTTTCTGAGAAGAGGAATTTAATCCCAATGATCAAGGACGAGGTCATCATCGCCGCCTTTCGAAAAGGAGTCAAAGACACCCCATTCATCACTAAATTCACTCGGAAGCCTCCCAACTCTGTCAAGGCTTTGCTCGACATGGCAAACAAATACGCCAACTCGGCTGGCACTATTGCTGAGGCCCTTGATGACAAAAAGGACGCCCCGACAAAAAGAGCGGAAGGACACCGATGACGCGACCTCGACTAAAGCCGAGAACTGCAAACGCAAGTCGGATGACTTCGTTGTGGCAGTCGGTCACAACTGTCTTCGACCTCCTAGAACTGAAGATTATCAGAACGACAAGTGACATGTTCGGGGGCACACAAGCTCAAATGCAAGGATGGCATCCCCAGTCCCAACTTGTGCAATACCGAACAGCTAAGTTACTTTCTGATAAATTTTTTTCTTTTATATGATATTCTCATCTAAATGGGCCAGGAGGCAACTCACTTCCCTATGGTTTGACTCGGATACGGCTTAGTGCCAATCGGGATCAGATCTAGGGGGCTGAGATCGTCAATTCCTCACTCGGCCTCACCAATGCCGCACAGCTTACACCTAATAGGTGTACATTCTGTGCATTTTGTGTTTTTGCTCTTAATGATCACAAAAGTATTTGAGTAGCATAAATTCCGATCCGTGAAACTTTGCTCTATGAAAGATGAACTAAAGTCGTAGAAAACACGTGTCTGGGAAAGAGCCATGAGCTGACTCCCGACGCTAGAGGCTATTGCTAGTCGGGCAAAGGGTTTAAACGTGGGGTCAACTACTCAGGGAAGTTAATATCAATAAGAGGAGGAACACATATTTACATCTATTGTAAAATACATAAATTTTCTTTGGGTGATTGTTTTCTTCATCAGATGCTACTCACCCGATATGTTTATAATGCAGGGCCAGTTCTAGATATGCGTAACAGGAACTTAGGGCTACAAGCCTATCTCCTACGCTCGTGGGTTGGACCAGTTTGCCATGATACACTTGGAGAATGACGCTTCAAGAATTACCTGGAATGCTCCACGAGGGCTATTGTCTGAATACTTGCGCCAGTTGGGACTCGAATGTCACCTTTACTTTGGTACGCTCCATGTGGGCTAATAACCGACCTCCTCGGGGCTCGGGTACCACTTGGCTGGGTAGGGTACGCCCCATGCGGGTCGCCAGCCGAATCTTATGCTAATGCTAGGTTCGGGTACCTTATTAGGTCACCACTCTGCTAGGTAAGGTACGCCCCATGAGGGTCGCCAGCCGAATCCTATGCTAATATGAGGTTTGAGTACCTTATTCGGCTAATAACCGAAATCCGGCACCAGTTAGAGCTTAGGTACCACTCTGCTGGGTAGGGTACGCCCCATGAGGGTCGCTAGCCGAATCCTATGCTGATGCAAGGTTCGGGTACCTTATTTGGCCATAACTCTGTTGGGTAGGGTACGCCCCATGAGGGTCGCCAGCTGAATCCTTTGCTAATGCGAGGTTTGGGTACCTTATTCCGCTATAATTTTGTCAGGTTGGGTATGCCCCAAGAGGGTCGTCAGCCGAATCTTGCACTAGCGCAACATTCAGGTACCTATCTGGCAAAACCATGGCAACAAGCCACTACTGGAGCTTTCAGTTGGGAGCAGCATCAAACCCAGAATCTACGGAGGTGCCCATTATTTTTCAAGACTGGGAGACTCCAATCGTTCGATTTTCACTGGAAGACAAACTTCCTAAAGATTACAATGAAGCCAAGTAAATCAAGCGACAGAGCAAAACCTTTATCGTAGTCAGAGAAGACCTATATCGTCGAAGCGCATCTGGAGTTCTCATGCACTGCGTCACACCTAAGGAGGGCAAGCAAATCCTACAATATACCTACTAGGGCATCTGTGGCAACCATGCTGCATCCAGAATGTACGTTGGAAAGGCTTGCAGACAAGGATTCTTCTGGCTGATTGCGGTTACTGATGCTGAAGTACTCATCCTGACATGCGAGGGATGCCAATTTTATAGGGCTGTGCTAAGTAGGTCGGTTTAGGCTGGTTTATTCGGTAGTAGGCCAAAGATATGAGTTCTTAAATAGCATGCCCTATTGGGTCGCCCGCTGGTCACGTTAAAATCGTGATGTAGGTGCTATTTTTCATGAACCGATTAAATAATCAGATATGCTTTATGCTAAGCCTACAGCCGGGTGTATACATTCAGGTATCTTGATTATTTACCAGGTATTGAGGACACATCCTTATGAGGATCGACAGCTGGTCTCCATCAAAATTGGGGATGTAGGTATCTCTCAAGTACACCTGACCACATATTGGGTTAAAATCCAAAAAGTGGTACTCGGCTTACATGCTTAGCCAAAAATTGCCTTGAGCAAAAATGCTTCCAGTTGACATGATGCTGAAGAGTCTAATTTCTGGGTAGTATACTATTTGGAAAAGGCTAAAAGGTTAAAGATCTTTGACTTTATGTTTAATTGTTTCACAATGAAGTACAAAGTCAAGGGATACACCTAATAGGTGCGCCTATTCGGCACACACTATTCACATTCATCTATGAAGCCCTTCTTAGCCTCGTTGCCAGCTAACATGAAGCAGGACGCGAGAGAAGAAGCACTTGGATAAAGAGTACTCGGGAGCAATGCACTCGGGAATTCTTCACCGTGGAGGATGAGCACTCGGCATCAGCTCTGACTCAACTATGAAGGTCTCATTGGCTGCTGTGGAGGCCATGGGCCCCAAGTACCTCATGAGAGGCATTTGGACCACTCGGACAGAGGATGGGCCTAACCTTGTAATTAGGGATACAATAGGACTCGGCATACATAACCTTGTACGACAAGGAAAGGATGTAGTTCTAATCGGGCATATTGTATTCCTAGAAGGAAATCACTTGGTCGAAGTCCGACTAGGATTCCAACTCTGTAACCCTATCCCCCGGTATATAAGAGGAGGCAGGGTGCCCCCTGAGGGCAGAAGCAGAAGAAGAAGCACAATCTCATCAGAGAAACCTCAAAGGCAATACATCTCAACTGGACGTAGGGTATTACCTCATCTCGAGGGCCTGAACCAGTATAAATTGTTCGTGTTCCTTTGCAATCCATCAAGTTTAGGTCTCACAAGTAGCCACATATTCTTATTGCCGATACAAAACATCAACACTAGCCATGATTCATCCTTCAATAATCAAATTTAGTTAATGTGGGACTAATCACAGAAAACATTTCTAGGCTCGCCCTTAACCGTGGGCACGGCTATTCGAATAGTTTTACTTTGGCCAGAGGTGTACCAATTTACCCACAAGACACAACTCCACAACACATCACTGTGCACCTTAATACCACCATGGTACGTTGGAAAAGATTTGTGACAATATTATACATGTAACTCGCATAATAGGAGAGTGTCAGTCTCTGGTAGGGGTGATCAAGTGCCTTCTGCGAGATGGCCCGATGCCCGAAGCATGGTCTTATTGTCACTGCCATGTGTGGACTTATATTAGCCACAAACATGCCCTGGTGCCTCCTATTAAACTCAGAATATTATATTTTTAATGGGTAGATCTCAATTTTTAAACAATTTTGCAAGTTGAATCACTCCAAACGGAGTTCGGATGAATTAGTTATGAATTTTAGAAGTTTAACCTCTTTTAAAAGCTTTAAAAAGAATTAAACCGGTTTATTGCATTATTAGGGAATTAATTTAATTCGGGAAAAGGCTTTATGACGTCATCAGAGAGAGAGGGGGCTCGGCTGACCAGTGGGGCCCACTAGCAACAAGAAGGAGGGGTTCTAGTCCACGGTGGACCGGGTCCAACGAGGTCCACGGATCCATCCAATGGCTGGGATTTTAAGGGATCAGATCGGATGGCTGAGATTGATCCATGATTTTGAGATAGATTGGAGGGCTAGGATTTAATCTAACCTAAATCGAATGGTTGAGATCCAATCTAGCAATCTAAGAGCCGAGGTCAAAGCGGGGATATCCGATGGCTGAGATCTAATAGGGCGATTGACGGTTCGGATTAGATCCGAGCTGGCGCCTACGCGGCAGCCACGTCGACGGCCAAGTTAGCATGGACGATGGCGGCGATGGTGGCGGCACGGGGACCAATGGTCACTGGTGATCGATGGCATGGTGGCGCGTGGCGAGGGCGGGAACAGGCAGAGGAGTTCGCGGTGATGCTTACCGAGGGCCGAGCGGCAAGGATTGACGACAAGGGCGGCTGGCGGCGTTCTTTGGGTTCTTGACAGCAACAAGGCTCCAGCGATCTCCGACGATCCAGGGGCGATGGCCTAGCTCCTGCGGGCTACGGCAAAGCTAAGCGACTTGGTGGCGAGCACTGGCGGCGACTAGGGCGACGGCGGCGCTAGACTGAAGGTCAGCGGTGACGGCGGCGCTAAGCTCTCACGGCGCTAGGGCTCAGGTGGCACGAACAGGCTTGGGTTGAGGAGGATGGAGAGAGGGGCGCCGGGAGGCACTATTTATAGCGGCGGAGGAGGAAGATTCTGGCTCGGGGACGGCTAAACCAGCAGTGGAGAGATAGGGTTCTTGAGCTCTCCGAATGGACTCCAGCCCAAGCTCAATTTGAGGAGGGATAGGACTCCGATTCCTAGGAGAAAGATAGAGGAGGGATAGGAGATCAAAAGCCCTCAACCGATTTGATCCGAACCCAACAGTCACGAGCGGATTTGGAGCGGATTCGGCAGTGGCGCTCGGGAGCAGCTCGGACTCCGTGGCGGGAGGTTGAAGACGACCGACAGGTTGGGGCCCACCTATCGGTGAGGCACGAGCGATGCGGCGGCCGCAAGCCATGGGCCGCGCGCGCGAGGGGAGAGATGTTTAAGTGCATAGTAACGGGCTGAAAACAGCCCAAGTGCACAGAAGGGGTTTTTTAACTCTTTTCCTTTTATTTTAATGCTATAAACACTATTTAATTTACCAAAAATACTTCTCTTAATCAAATAAATCCTAGAAAATTCTAGGAAATAGATAATTAAGCAAAAAATTTTATAAAATTATTTCCAAGCCCATTTTGCTTTAGATTTTTCTCTAATTTTATTATTTTCACTCCTTGCGGCTGTTAATTTAATTTCTGAAATTCCTTTTTCATATTTATTTTTATAAGGGATAATTTCAAGGTGTTACATTCATCTTCCTCACGGTCCCGGTATCAAGCATTGATGTCGTGGCGGAGATCCTGTCGTAGTCATCCCCGAACGTCCTGGTCATCCCGGCGCTCGTCGTACTTGTACCACCGTCGGTTGTCATTGCGGTGGCCAAGTGATGTGTGATGGGACTCCGAGTGGTGCCGACCGAAGCTGGCCACTCGGCGTTGTGCTGAAGCGGATGAAATTGCAGCACCCGAAGCTGTTTTGTTAGATGGTATAAACATATCTCCAGATCGCTGTTGCTATTGACAGATTGCAGCGGTTATCATTGCTTTGATTTTTGTGATAGTCAGGGTAGCCTGGTGGTCAGGCCTGAATTGCAAGGTATCTAACAGCATGGCAGCGGCCACAAAGTTCTATTGTGGGCATGAAGATATCGTGGTCGCCTACTCGAGTTTAGAGGATCTCTTGTTGAGCAATCTGCCTAGCCTTGCGCAAGTTGCCATTGCAAGCGTCGCACTTGGCTTGCAGGCATCACGCGTCTTCCTCCTATTGCCCACGCAATCGGCGAGCCTCCTCCTCCTGCTGATTGCGTAGTTGGAGTGCATCTTGTGTTGGAGTTGATCCCTTTGATGCCATGAAGACCTCGCCTGGTGGAGAAATGCTTCCTGAGCTGCTGTTTGACCAGGAGTTGGATTCAGAGTAGTTTAGCGGTGTGATGATGACCCCAACCTCCTTGGACCTAATCTCGAGCGGCTCTAGGCTATATCTGAGTCAAATTCCAGAAGATTGAATCTGCCGAATCAGATTGGAATTGAAGATTGTTGTGGCGTTGTCGAGTCTGAGTGGGAAATTGACGATCTCGTCTCCCCTGGACCCAATCTTGATCAACTTGGAGCAGAATCCAAGTCAAATATCAGGAAAGAGAGTTGTCCCAGAACTCGTAGATCTTGGGTGTTGCCGAAGTAGGATGTTGAAAACTGTTGAGGTGTTGAGTAGGCCAACCGGCGCTAAGTTGGCTTGGTCCTTGGCCGATCGGGTTGAAACCGAGTCAGACAATGTGAGATTGCCGAGATTGTCGGCGATGAAGTCAAGGCTCCTGAATCTGATGACTTGTCTAGGAGAGAAGTTGATGCCATCGACTCCTATGGTTGGATCCATCGGGCTTGATGGCGATGATCTCGATGAAGCCCCTACATGGCACGCCAACTGTCGATGTTTTGTATCGGCAATAATTATATGGGGCCATTCATCGAACCTAAACTCGATGGATTCAAAAGGACACATGAGATTTCTACTAGTTCAGGCCCTTGGTGTGAGGTAAAACCCTACTTCGAGTTGTGATGTATTGCTTTCGTGGCATTCTCTGGTGAGATTATCATATGCCCTAGGAGACCCCCTACCCCTCCTTATATACTGGAGGGATGAGGATTACAGGATAGGAAACCTAGTCGGATATGACCAAGGCTTTCCTTATCAGTACATAGAGTATCCGGCGAGGATTATATCCCTTTCCTTGTCATGCAAGGTAATATGAAGCCGAGTCCTACTCTATCTTCAATTGTAGGGACCAGCCTACCCTCTGTCCAAGTGGCCATAATTGCCCTCCTGGAGGTACCCGGGGCCCATGGCCTCCACAGATATATCGTCAATACTTGTTAAATAAGGCAGATATCTGAACACATACATCCAACAAATAGGCTTAACATGAAGCCTATTAGATTATTTTAATCGGCTCCTATAAAACAGCACCCAAATTGTGATTTTAACACAATTGGCTATCTGCCCAATAGGACATGCTAGTTAGGAACTCATATCTTACGGCCCACTACTAAGCAAGCCAGCCCAAGCCAACCACCCAGCGATGTCCTTTAAGTATCGGGAGAGAGAAACGATTCCCCTTTCTTCATCAAATCGCCAAACCGCTTCATGTCAATGTTTTAGACCAGCAATAAGAATATGGGGCTACTCGTGAGACCTAAACTTGATGGATTGCAAAGGAACACGGAACAATTTATACTACAATTTATACTGTTTCAAGCCCTCGAGATGAGGTAATACCCTAGTCCAATTGTGGTGTATTGCCTTTGAGGTTTCTCTGATGAGATTGCACTATGCCCTCAGGGGGCACCCTGCCTCCCCTTATATACTAGGGGACAGGGTTACAGAGTAGGAATCTCAGTCGAACTCCAACCAAGGGATTTCCTTCTAGGAATACAACATGCCTGACAAGGACAATATCCTTTCCTTGTCATGCAAGGTAATTTATGCAGAGTCCTATTGTATCCCTAATACAAGGTTAGGCCCATCCTCTGTCCGACTGGCCCAAATGCTTCTCATGAGGTACGTGGGGCCCATGGCCTCCACAGCAGCCCCTGAGACCTTCATAGTTGAGTCGCAGCTAATGCCGAGTGCTCATCCTCCACGGTGAAGAATTCCCAGTGCATTGCTCCCGAGTACTCTTTGTCCGAGTGCTTCTTCTCCCGAGTCTTGCTTCATGTCAGCTGGTAACGAGGCTATGAAGGGCTTTATAGATGAATGTGAATAGTGTGCGCTGAATAGGCACACCTATTAGGTGTAGCCCCTGACTTTGTGCTTAATTGTGAAATAATTGAACATAAAGTCAAAGATCCTTAACCTTTTAGTCTTTCCCGAGTAGTGTACTACTCAAAAGTTAGACTCTTCAACATCATGTACACTGGAAGAATTTTTGCTCAGGGCAATTGTTGGCTAAGCATGTAAGTTGAGTTCACTTCATGGATTTTAATCCAATATGTGGTCAGGTGTACTTGAGAGATACCTGCATCCTCAATTTTAATGGAGACCAGCTGTCGATCCTTATAAGGATATATCCTCAATACCTAGTAAATAATGCAGATATCTGAACACATGTGTCCAGCAATTAGGCCTTCATGAAGCATATCAGATTATTTAATCAATTTCTGTAAATAGCATCTGCACTGTGATTTTAACACAGCCAGCAGTCAACTCAATAGAGCATGCCATTTAGAAACTCATGTCTTGTGGCCCAATACTGAATTTGTCGATCCAAACCCACTTATCAGCACAGGCTCTATAAATGCAGGGAGAGAGAAAAGATTTCCTTATCTTCTCCTATCCACCAATCGTTTCGTCTTCTAGCTTCTGCGCCCAAATTTCGTGCTCTGTCTCGCTAGGGTTCGCCAAAGCCAGCACCCCCTACTCGAGACTCACCCGATTCTGCTCCGCCGCATCCATTTCAAGCCTCCGCAAGTCTTTCCCCCAAATCTTTTCACCTCTAGCAAGGCCGAAAGCCCCATTTGAGATCCCAGAGATGACTGCCAGATTGTGGCCGATGTCGGACTATAGCCCGTTGAAGCTAAAGCTATTGGAGAAGCGGTTGATGCTGCAGTGTCAAGATGTCATCCATTGGCGCACCACAGAAGGGGAATCCATGCCGGTGCCCAAATCCAGTGAGACCATCGTCTTCACCTCGTTCTTTGATTGCGGTCTTGCCCTCCTTTCTTCGGATTTCCTTTGCCAACTTCTATCTTTTTATCAAATAGAGTTGGTGAATCTGAATCCCATCTCTATCTTGCACATCTCCATCTTTGCCACTCTGTGCAAAGCCTTTCTGGGGATTAAGCCCCATTTCAAAATTTTCAGGTATTTGTTCCACATCAAGCCCCAGCCATCCAAAAATAAGATCCAAACCATTGGGGGAGCCGGTCTCCAACTCAGGAATGAGATGAAGAAAACTTATCTCAACGTTCCTTTGAAAACCTCCCTCAAGGGCTGGCACAGAGAATGTTTCTACTGTTCTAATCTCGAACCTTCTCTGCCCCCTTTTACTGGTTCTCCACCAACAGTTCTTCCCAGCTGGTCCTCAGTGCCAAATTATGAAGAAATGGGTCAAGTATACTAGCTGATGGAGAAGATAGACCTCCTGAAGAGCTCGGGGCTGACTGGTCCTTGGGTGGTGAGGTGCTTCCTGAACCGCCACACCAGACCTCTGAAGGCTAGGAGCCATTTTGGTTGGGATTACCAGGGCAAGGATGATCCCAGCCACGAATACCTTGACATAGCCGACAAGAACAAAGTCACTGATACCCTGCTCGGTTTTTTGTTAATGGGGTAGTGGAGACAGAGGACACAGGACGCGCTCCCACGCCCTATAGCCAGAACAGGCCTCGGCCACAAGTAATCTTGAAAGATTGATATTGGATTGTCATCCTTCTGTGATAAATGTTTGTGAATTTCTGTCTTGGATTATTCTGCAATGTATGATATATGTCATCGAAATATTTGCAGGACTGTGTAGAGTTTGACAATGAGTCCCAAAACTAGCCGGCCGCCCAGTCGAAGAAATGGCCAGCCAGTCCTTCTGCTGCCCAACCCAGCTCCAAGAGGTCTAGGAAGAAACCATTTGAAGACCCGGGCAAGAAGAAGACAAGCACGCCGAGTGCAGCGCCGGGGAGCCTGAGGATCAAGGACCCTGTTAGCTTAGCTCCCAGGCCACCAAGCCCAAGACCGGTGTCTCCAAGCCCAAGGCCAGCGCCGCCAAGCCCAAGCCAGCACCGCCAAGTGCCTCGACAACCCAGTCAGCTACGTCAGGAACAGAGCCAACTGGGGCCAAATCGCCACGGCCGACTAGCCCGACAGCCAGCCGCTCTCTGCCGCTAAGTAGGCTATCAAGCCCCTTGCCGATAACTTCTAGAGCTCCCTCGTGGAAGTTCAAGACTTCCAAGAGGTAAGCAATCTTCAATCTTCTAAGAATCTTGAATGATGTGGTAGATGTATTGATATCTGGCATTTCGTGCAAGAAGCGAGTTGATATAGATCCCAAGGGGACTACGCCAACTGCTTCTACCACCGAGCCCATCCTAGCTGAGCTAGCTCCGGCAATTTCACTTGCGGAGCCAAAGGCTACCCCAGCTGCTGAAGCTGAAGTAGTCCTGACAGCAGAATCACCAGCGTCGGCCAACCAGGGAGCAAGTGCTAAAGCTGCTACTCCAGCCCCCAAGCAGATCACCGAAGCCCCTGCAGCTGCCGAGTTCAGGGCCAGGACCCCATCACCAATGATATCGTCATCTTCTGATGAAGGAGATATCCCCAGGCTCGAAGCCCCTCCACGTAACTTCTCAAGGACTTTCCATTGGGTTACCCCCGAGGGAATTGTAGAGAGCTACGAGCACGACGAGTAAGTAGCATTGACGGAGCACAAAAATCTTATAAATGCTGCAATCACCGTGCTGATGTTTTACACCGGCAATATAACTATAGGGCTACTCGGCAAGGGGAAACTCGGTGGATTGCAGAGGAACACAAAGGAGATTTTATACTGGTTCAGGCCCTCGATGTGAGGTAAAACCCTACGTCTAGTTGTGGTGTTATTCCTCTGAGGTGTTTGTCGATTGATGATCTTGTGATCTTGCGCCCCTTGAGGGGCGCCCTGCCTCCCCTTATATACTGGGGGACAGAGGTACATGATAGGGATCCCGGCTGGATACGGCCAAGGGATTTCCCTCTTAGAGATAGAAACTTATCCGACTAAGACTATGTTTTCCTATCGTACAAGGCAAAGTCTGCCGGGTGCTATCTTATCTCTAATTACATGATTCGGCCCATCCTCTATCCGAGTGGCCATATGCTTGTGGTAGGTACCTGGGGCCCATGCCTCCACAGTAGCCCCTGAGACCTCATAGTTGAGTCACACTGATGCTTGATTAGCGAGTGCTCATCTCCACGGTGAAGATTGCCCGAGTGCGATGCTCCGAGTACTCTTTGTCCGCGTAAGTGTTCTTCCGCGAGTCCTGCTTCATGTCAAGCTGGCAGCGAGGCTAATGAAGGGCTTCATGTAGATGTATGAATAGTGGTGCACCGACATAGCACACCTATAGGGTGTAGCCCCGACTTTGTGCTTAATTGTGAAGACAATTAAACATAAAGTCAAAGATCTTTTAACCTGATAATCTTTCCTCGAGTAGATTACTACTTGGTATATATGAGATTCTTCGGTATCATGTCAATCGAATAAACTTTATAGTCTTGCGAGTAAGGGAATTACTCGTATGTAGGACTCTTTGACTTCATGTTAGTCGGAATGTGTGTATATAGTCTTGACGAGTAGGATGCTACTCGTATATGGGGAAACCCCCCTCTTTTAGCTTCATGTCAGCTGGAAAGGGGGGTTATAGTCTTTCCCGAGTGTCGTCCACCACAGAAGTTGACCTCGCATCATGTCAGCAGGAATGAGAAATTTATAGTCTCTCCCGAGTAGTGTACTACTCGAAAGTTAGACTCCTCAGCGCATAATCGGGCTGGAATAAGAAATTTTATAGTCTCTCCTGAGTAGTAGGCGGTATACTACTCGACAAGTTAGACTCCTCAGCGTCATAATCGGGCTGGAAATAATGTTGCTCAGGCAACTGATGGCCACGCTGTAGGCGAGTACCACTTTATGAAAATAAATCACGTGTGCGGTCAAGTGGTACTCAAGAAAGATACCTGCCTCCCAATTTAATGAAGACCAGCTTGTGATCATGTAAGGATATCCTCAAATCGCCTGAGTGATAAATAGATACCCAAACATATATGTTTAGCAATAAGGCTTTCATGAAGCATATCTGTTTACCTCATCGGCTCCTATTGGTAGCACCAACGCTATAATTTCAACTCAGCCTACGGGCGGCCACTGGAGCATGCTACTGTAGGAACTCATTTCTTGGTGCCACGCACCGACTTATGTAGGCCCAAGCCATCAGTTCGCTATCGCTCTATACAAAGCGGGGAGACGAGAGAACAAATTCCTTCAATCTTCCCCAATCAGCCAATCGTTCGCTTTCGCCTTTCGCACGACACTTTTCGCCTCCTGCTTGGCAGGGTTAGCGCTGCTGCTGTTCCACTCGAACTCAGGCGTTTCAGTCCTCTTCGCTGTTTCCAAGCCCCCATCACTTTCCCCCAAATCTCTCCGTCCCAACCATGCTGAAAGCTTCAGATCACTGCGGGTGCGCTCGGGGAATGCTTGGCGACTTCGGATTGCACTTGGTGAAACTGAAGCTGTTGGAGAGTCAATTGAAGTTGCCAAGCCAGAGGTGATCCATTGGCGGCCGGCTAAGGGTGAGTCGGTCCCAAAATCCCATTCTGGCGAAACAGTATTTTGCCTCTTTTTTGATCGGGTTGTGCTTTCTCTCTTCTGGATTTCTTTCCGCCGCATGCCTTGACTTCTATGGGTTGAGTTGGTGAATTTGTATCCCAACTCGATTCTTCAAATCTCCATATTTGTTACTCTCTGCGAGTGCTTTTGGGTGTGGAGCCCCATTTTAATTTCTTTAGGCATTTGTTCCACATCAAACCCTAGCCCTCCAAGAATAAATATCAATGTGATGGTGGGGCTGGTCTCCATTAAGAAGTGATGGGAAGAAAACATATCTTGATCTCCCCTTGAAATCTTCCTTGAAAGGCTGGCACAAGGAGTGTTCTACTTGCGCAGATCTAGCTCCCTCCTTGCGCCATTCATTCGGCTTGCCACCGGTAGTTTTACCCAATTGGTCGGCAGATCCAACCTTTGAGAGATGGGGCCAGTGCATCAATTGTTGGGGAAATTAGATGAGCTTAAGAAAGCTGGCCTGACCGACCTTGGGTGGCACCGGCGTTTCTTGACTCGGGCGCGTACCAACCCGCTGAAGCTGAGGAGCATGTTCGCTGTGATTTTAAGGGCAAACATATCCTGACGAGAAGTAAGCCACGAATCGCCGATATAAGTACACAGTACCGAACCCTATTTGGTTACTTCTCTAAGAGGGTGATCGAGATCAAAAGACGATCCAATGCCCGACCGGGCTATAAATAGCTTCTTCGGACTGTGTCCCAAGTAATCTTTTGTCCCTCTTCTGACGAATGCCTGTGGTTGTATCTCGATTGCCCAGCATTTCATGTACTTTGCTTGATTCATCTTAGTCGTGCATGAGTTCGATGAGCAGTCCGCCCATTGTCAGCCGTTTAAATTGAAGAAGAGCCGAGGAGCCCCCCTACTGCCCAACCCGACTCCAAGAGAGAAGGGAAAAAGATGTTCTATATCTTTGTCGTGTTAGGAGGTCTGAAGATAAAAGACACCCCACCGTGGCACCCAGCGATCAAGTCCAGGTGGATCAGTTGACGGCCGAGCTCAACGTTGCCGACCGGCAAAAGCACCGCGAAGCACACGGTCTGAGCAGGCGCCCCAAGCCAACGGCCCGAGTCGACCATGCCACCAACGGGCCCCCTCCAGTTGCGCGCCAACTGTCGATGCCTCACCGCAATTAAAAAGACTATGGGCTACTCGGCGAGTGAATTCCGTGACTGCAGAGAACACAGAGAATATACGAGTTCAGGCCTCAAGGTGAGTTAATACCCTACGTCCAGTTGAGGTGTTATTTCCTCTGAGGTATGAGATCCGATAATCTGTTGCCTTGTTGTGCTGCCTTGAAGGTCCCTGCCTCTTTGTATAACTAGGGACAGGTACATGATAAGGAACCCAGCCGATACAGCCAAGATTTCCTCTGAAATAGATCCTATCTGACTAAGACTATATTCCTTACTATACAAGCACAGCAAAACTGCCGGTGCTACTAGTATCTTAATACATGTTCGCCCATCCTCTATCCGAGTGCCCATTACTAGCAATAAGTACCCGGGCCCATGGCCTCCATAGTAGCCCTAGACCTTCTAGTTGAGTCAAGCTGATGCGAGCTCTCCTCCAGGGTGAAGGTTGCCCGAGCAGTGCGCCTGAGTACTCTTTTCCCGAGTAGTCTTCTCCCGATCGCTTCATGTCAGCTGGCAGCGAGCTATGAAGGCTTCATGTAGAATATGAATAGTGTGCCGGGATAGCACACCTATAGTGTAGCCCACCACTTTGTGCTTAGTTGTGAAGACAATTAAACATAAGTCAAAAAATCTTTACCTGGAAGTCTTTCCGAGTAATTCCACGTGTATTTGTGATTCTTCAGTATCATTGTCAACCGAAAAAACTATATCTGCGAAGGTTAGGAGACTACTCGTATAAGGACTCTCGACTTTCATGTCCAGTCAGAAGCATGTATTTAAGTCTTGCCGAGTAGAGTTACTCGTATATGGGACGTTTCAGCGTCATATCAGCTAGAAAGGGTTTATAGCCTTTCCGAAGATGGCGTCCCAACTTCAAAATTAGACTCCTCCGCATCAGGTCACGGGGAAAAGATATTTATAGTCTCTCGCCGAGTAGTGGCATACTCGAAATTAGACTCTCCGCATCATGTCAGGCGGCTAAATGTTGCTCATGCAACTATGGCACGCAGTAGGCCGAGTACCACTTATAAAAATTAAATCACGGCATGTCAGTTACCCGAAAAAAGATATCTGTATCTCCAATTTAATGAAGACCCACTTTGATCCTGTAAGGATTATATCTCAAGACTGTGAATAAAACAGGATACACCAAACATGTATGTTAGCAATAAGCTTCATGAAGCATATCTGTTTACCTCATCGGCTCCTGTTAGTTACTCCACACTATAATTTTCAACTCCATCTGCGGCTCGCCACAAGGAGCATGCGACTGCAGAACTCAATCGTTGTGGCCCAGTCTTACTTGTAGGCCCAGCCCATCTATCGCATCGCTCTAAAAATGAGAAGAGAAAAGATCCTTCATCTTCCCCAAATCAACCAACCGTTCGTCTTCCACCTTCGCGCCCAACTTCACCGCTTGCTCGGCTAGTTTAAGCTAGCACATCTCCCACCCTGAACCGGCAATTCATCCTCATTCGTGGTCCAAGCCCCCGATCGCTTCCCCCAAATCTCCATTGCTTTCCGTCATGCCGAAGCTTCGATCCGCTCGTGCGCCGGATTCTGGTGCCGATTTCACTCGGCTGGTGAAGCTGAAGTCTGGAAGCGATCGAAGGCCCACCAAGAAGTATTCGCTGGCGCCAGGGATGAGTCGAGCCAAATCCCACCTGGAAAACGTAGTTTCGCTCTCTTTGTTTTCATCGAGCTTTGCCTTCTGCTTTCGATTTCTTCCTGCCGCATCCTTGATTTCTATGGGTGGAGTTAGTGCATTTGAACCCGCAACTCAATCCTTCAATTCTCTATTTGTCACGCTGTGTGAGTGCTATTGGGTGTGAACCCATTTCCTCGTCTTCAGGCATTCTTCCACATTAAGCCTCAAGCCCTCCAAATCTAACATCAGTTAATGGGAGGGGCATAGCTCAATGATGTGATAGGAAAAAGTCATATCTGAGTCTTCCCTTAAATCCTCCTTGAAAGGCTGGCACAAGAGTGTCTCTATCCCAAATATGGCACCCTCTTGTGGCCATGTACCGGCCTTGCACTGGTTTTTCACCGAATTGGTCGGTGGACCTGACCTAGAGAGATGGTCAAGTGCACTGCTGCTGGGAAGCTGAAATTTCAAGAAGGACCGCCTGACTGTCCCTAGTAGCCAGCTGTTCCTGACCGCTCTTCCAGCCCCTGACTGAGAAGGAGTGCGTTCCTGGACATCAGGAAAAAATGACCCTGATCGATAGTCGGAGTCGGCCGGACGAGCGGAGAAGTAACGAAACCTTTCGGATACTTGTCCACGGTGGTTAATGGAACGAAGACAAGAGAGACGCATTCGTCTTTCAGGTACAACCGCCCTGGACCGATCAGGTAAATCCGTCTTCCTCGTAGCGTTCCTGCGGCTCCAAATGTTCTGAGTTTCTGGCAGCACGTTGAGTATCTGTCGATTGTCTTGTGTCTGTGCATGGATTTGATGAAGACTTCCCGTCCATTGTCGCCGTCGCGGCGAAGAAGAGGTCCGAGAGTCCCTTCCTTGGGGGCCCCACCCGACTCAAGAGAGCGGGAAGAAACATTTGTATCGGGGAGGGGGCCATGACGCATGCCGCTGGCCGGAAGCCTGAAGATAAAGACCTGGCCCCGTATGCCCAAGCGGTCAATCTAGGTTGAACTGCGCGTCCGATGCCCGACGTTGTCGAAGGCCCGCCTGGTGGCGACACTGAGGCCCGAGAGCAGACGCCCCAGGGGCGAGGCCTGAGCCGCCCATACCGAGTTGGGGCTGACTCGTGATATGCCTCCACTACTCGTGACGACTACCGGAAACTACCGGAGCTAGCCTCTGCCGTGGAGCAGTCCGCCCGCAAGAGCTAAGTTCTCCAAGAGTGCGTGCTCCGGTCTTCTAAGTCTTGTGTGTGAAGCAGTTCATATGTCTTGTTTCACCATGCAGAAGCAAGCCGATATCGATTCAAGAGATCAACCGACCCTGCCTCTTGAGGCTCGCCTCGCCCGAGCCGCCGTCCGCTAACACACCTGG
>RYFJ01002036.1:0-59840 GCA_003991445.1 Oryza meyeriana var. granulata | reverse complement strand
GTTCAGTCCGACCCGAGTTCGGGCCGCTGCAAACGGGCCTTCGAATCGAGCAGTAATGTCCCCCTGCCGACCCAAGACCGCCCAGTCAGCCTCCCCGCTCCCGATACCGTCGCTGTGTGCCGTTGAAACTAATGTTGGGAGGCGTTGCTCCATGAATCTGCGAGTCGAATAAGCTGTATTACAGGTCGCGTAGGAGACCACACGCAGTGCGGCGACAGACTCACAGTGCCAGCTGTAGCGAGTGCTGGGGAAGGTCACACTGTCTGACCGCTGTCAGTGCTCAGCTACCGTCAACGTGTGGCTACCCAAGCAAGTCTGGACCCACGCTCGAGAGCGCAACAGAGTAAGCATCCACTGTGCTGCCAGAAAGTGACCCCCCCGCCGTCCCAGCCTCCATCGCTTGCGGCTATCGGGTCTCTCTCGTCCGGTGCGGCTCAACTAGCCTACACAGCGGAAGAAATCCAACATCACACAACCTGCAGAATTCATATAGCACCTGTATTAAATATTGTGGGAACATAGATATGCAGTCGCAAACGATGAGGCTGTGAATTGAATATTCATACAGCTCCTTACCTCTTCAACGAAACCAAAGAGTCGCCTATCCGACCAGATCCCAGATGCGGGGTGATCACAGTCCCCTGAAGGCCGTTGCAAGGGGGCCCAAACGTGGGCTCCTAAGAGTGTAGAACAGCATAGGTGGCCCACCCTCCACGGCTGACAAGAAGTAAGACCAGGAGGAAGCCTTCGATCGACCTCGGTCTCCAACAGCTCCGCTGTCCGATAGCGTACGCATACTTGCGCATGCAAAAGAGTTAGCTGCACTGGAGTACGGAAGTAACGTTAATTAATTGTTACAAGTTGTATAGCGCTATTGTTCAGATGATTAATAAACAAAAAACCAGCAGCTACGGTACATATCCTTTTATAACAAAGAGACTAGTATACTTGACTGACACTACACCGTAGCACCACCATGTGAAATGCGCACGTGTTCAAAAAATCGCGAGTTCCTAAGACGGCGACGGTCGTCTTGAAGTGTGCCTTCACCCGTAGGACGACTGCCCCATCAGTAGGCTGAAACCCGACGGTCCAGCTTCCCGCGCCATTTGTCATACAACGCACCGGTTGTATCCTTTGGACATTTCTTAGATGTCGATGACCTGGCTTTCTTGGTCATATTTTGAAGCCAAAACGTGTCATTTATGCAAATAGCCGTTGACCGGCTAGTCTCGACTCCCCACCATCCATGTTCAACAAGCATTAACAGATGCGTCTTGACCACTCTCTGACGACTCTCACTATGTTGCGAGCCGAAACCACCATGGATGCTTTATCTCTCAATTTTGTTGGGTCAGGAATGTACATAGCTTGAGGATCGCTATAGTAAATGTACCCACCAATACCGAAACCGATCTCTCTCCGCTCTAGGTATTATAGATTGCTTTTTTTTCTTGAAATAAGGTGAGACAAAATAGCGTGCTTCTATCCCTGTACTCACCGCTCGCGCAATATGTGAGAGCGTGGCTTGTGGAGCAGAGTAGGTTTTCGGCTAACGAGCACTTGCAGGTCCCGTCTTCCTTCAGCACCACACTCCTGCACACACTCTTTGTGGTAGATTGCCGCCGCAGCATGCCCTTGTGACACATAATATTTCAAATCTGGTATTTTGTGTGCCTTGAGGTAGAGCACGATGTCTTTGGGCCTTTTTACTTTTATCTTGTAGATAATTCGTTAGTAGTGTGCCAAAGAAAAGATTATTGTCCGTTATTGAGAGCCCAGCTGCTCTGAACCGATCTCTGAAGTATTTGCATATGCCATACAAGATAAATTCAACTATGCCAACAAGTGGGAGCCTTCGAACACCACGCATCACCCAGTTATAAACCTCTGCCAAATTTGTGGTCATTATGCCAAACTGAGAACCATCCTTGTCATACAACAATGCCCATTTCTCCTTGGGCTCATTCTCAATCCAATCTGAAAATTTTCTAACTAAGGATACAGACCTTCTTCTCATATGTGGTCCGTCACTTGATAGAGGTCCAAGAGCTTGTGGAGCCTTATCCCCTCCAATGGTAGCCCTCCTGGACTGCTCATCTGTTAGTTTAGAGGTCAGCTCATCCAACCTCCTCCAAAGCTCATTGAATTTCTTCTCTTGATTCTGGGCGCAAAGTCTCTTGAAAAGATCCATAAGGTGCTGATTTTTAAATTGTTTGTAGAAATTAGCCACCCATATGACGTATGCACCATCTGCTTTGGACATCAGACCACCTTGGTGGGTATCCCTTCTCAACACATCCATATCTCAATTCCTCAATTGCATGCAGCAAGCCGGCATGACGGTCATGTATAAGGCATACGTCTGGTCTCATCCATACAACTGCAGACTTAACCCTTTCTAGAAACCAATACCAGCTATCAGTGTTCTCACTCTAAACAAAAGCAAAAGCCACTGGTAGAACTTGGTTGTTCTCATCAACTCCAATTGCTGTTAAGATCTGCCCTCTGTACTTTTCGGTCAGAAATGTCCCATTGATGTAGAGGATGGGACGACAATGGACAAATGCCTGAATGCAAGCACCTAATGCAAAGAATACTCGTTATAACACACTTTTATTACTATGGTGAATTGATGGAAAGGCTTTTAGGTCATAGCACGTCTCTGGATTCCTTTGAAGAATACAGCCTAACAGACGAGGCAAATTATCATAGAATGCTTCAAATGTGCCAAATCTCATCTCTACAACATTCTGTTTTGCCCTCCAAGCTTTACCATAGCTAATTGTGTATTTGAATTTCTCTTCAATATGTCTAACAATTGCCCTTGGTTCGTACCCCAGATTGTTGATAATATGGGAGTACATCTCTGTTGCAACAAATGCAGATGTCATGTTTCTGTGATATTTTTCAACACCGGGTAAATAACATGAATGCTCAGTCACGATTGAAACTTGCCAATAATCTTTCCATTTATCCTTAAATGCGTGCACCCGCCATGGACACCCATCCTTCATCACTTCACTTCATACACCAATTTGCTTGACTTCATGACCGAGAACTCTCTTTGAAGTGACCGGCTCATTGTTTTACTGCCTCCTTTAAATCCTCTACATATGCATACTTAGCCCCCTGGATGACCTCATTCTCTTTATACTCCCATGGCACATGATGTCCCTCGGAGATAGCAAGCCCAGAGAAGTCCTCGTTGCTCTATTCTGTAGGCATCACGGTGTCCTCATTAGACGAATCATCATGCTCTACTTGCTCATTTTTAGAATCTTCCCTATCCATTTCTTCGACGATGGTGTTAATTTGTTCTCCCTCATCTGCCACACCTGTTGGCTGTCTATCTTCATCATTCCCTTCTTCATTTTCTTCCATTGTTTCACTATCACCTCCCGCTGTACTTGGACCCTCATCGTCTTGCACGGGCATTACATCAGCGGTGTTATCTTTCTCATATATCGACACAAGTATGCCCAGTGGCCAACCACGTTGCAATGCATTCTCCACATACCATCTCCAAGTAGCAGTGCAATCCATCGGCATCAGTTCCCAAAAAAACCTTCAGTTGCACGACTGACTACTACATACAAGGTTATTGCGCTGAGCTCGGGGTTCAGTCGAAACCGTCGCATCAGTCAGTTGTATACTGACCCAAAACTTCTCTCAGCTGGTCTATCAATCCCCTTAGCCGTTGAACTAAAATCTGACAGATCTATCCCTTCTGGACCATATCTAACATTCCCTTACCCGTGAAATAACTGAAATATCACCTTATTTAACATTTCTGTTGATGAAAAAATACAGTTAAACTAGGTACCAATATTTCCTCACATCTCTATAAAAATTAAGTCATCTAACAGATTAACTAAAAACCTACAGATCTACGAGTAACAACTTATTTTCATATAGTACTATACACATAACCAGTACAATACTATATCAATTCTTGCATATAAATAGAAATTACAAAGAAACAATAAATTTTACCTATAGACGAATCAGCAAACTGACAGAGCTTCGCTGCTTTCGTTCAGCCTCGCTCTCAGTTCTCTCTTCTTTTTTTCTATGATTTCAGTGAATTTTATGACATTTTTGGAGTCTGGGAGGGGGTTTTATACCGGGGCAGCTAAAAACCGCTCTTCCAGAGGGCGGCAAAGGGGCCGCCTGCAAAAATCCGGCCGGGGGCCGGATTTTTGCAGGCGGCCCGGCCGGATTTTTGCAGGCGGCCCCCCGGCCTCCCAAAAACCGCTCTCTAAGAGGACGGCAAGGGGGCCGCCTGTAAAATGGCCGGCCTCCCGGTCGGATTTTTGTAGGCGGCCTCCTTGCCGCCCTCTCAGAGGGCGGTGTTGGGAGGCCGGGGGGCTGCCTGCAAAATGGTTGACGGCCGTGGGCTGCCCGGCCAACGGTCGTCAGCCACGTCATCAAATCGTCCTGCCCTCCCAGAGGGCGGTGAGAGTATATTTTTAAAAATTTTTGAAATAAAAATGTAGTTTTGTAAATATTTAATTAAATAAATATAAAAATAAAAAAAATTCTAGAAAATGAGCGGACGGCAAGCAGGAGTCCCCACCCCCCAGGCCGATGTATCCCCAAGGCCCGGCCCTTGTTATTTGTGATTCAGCTTCAAGTGATTTATTTTTATTTAAAATTTGAACCCCTTCTTTTACCCAAGTTTCTCTTTGAATCTGTTTAACACATATTTTCATTTGGATATATTGTCTAACATTTTTTTTGTTACTTTGGACATCACATTTCTCAATATTGTCACCATCTCGGGTTAGACGAGGGAGTCACAGTAAGACTAACGTTGAGGAGAAAACGGTTACAATTAGGTCCAAAGTGAAAACATATGCTTAAGTGTTCCATTTCCGGACTCTGCCGACACGGGACACGGGACACGCCGACAGCTCTTAATTCTTCGTGAATCAGATCCAGATCCTCTATGCAATTAGAACAAGGTGTTGGTTCCTCGGTGATTCACTCTTCATTCTTTGTGAATCAGATCAGCTCTTCATTATTTGTGAATCAGATCCTCTAAAGAAATAGAATTAGTACTTCGTGTTCGTTTAGTGGATCAACTCCATTTCCATTATAAAAAAAAGTTTTGCGAGAATTGATCATAGTATATGTATCATATTCTTGTTGTAATTATATGTCACTTTTTGCAATGAACGGGATGATTATAGTACAACAACCGAACAAATTAGAATTTAGTGTATATTTAAGTATATTTGGAATTGAAGGGAGTATTTGAGATTATACTTTGTACAGAAATATCAATAAGATGTATGGTACTAGGTGCGTTCTAAAGTGCTGATGAACAATGAATAAAACTAAATTTAATTATTTAAGGACACAAACAAACAAATTAAATATTATCAAGTTGAAATTGCCTCATATTTCTCGAAGCAATTTTACCGTTGAGAAACAGTTTAAGAAAAAGATACCGTCCAAGAAACAGGAGAGAACAGGTGAACTCGTGCAAGAAACATGAGGCTAGTTGCTTCGAAGATTAGTGCAATGCAGTATAGGTATAGCCTAATGAAGCAAAGTCCTTTAGATAAGTAAAAGAGTCAGTCCAGTGTAAGGATTTGTTTGGATTGAGATCAATTCTTATCCTAACAAATATTTGGTAGTTTTAAACAGTACTTGCTTGCTATTTAGATTGATGTCAATTTTTACTAATTTAATAGAGTTCAAACAACATCAAAAGTTTCTAGGATTGCGTTGTTTCATCTAGTAAAATTTTAGTAGGGTAGGAGTCCAATAATGCCCTAATTTTCTTCCGTCGTCCTCTCCCAGATGCGAGGATCACATACCAACGGTCAAATCTACTCGCGTTCCCCTCTTCTTCGAGCGCGGCGCGGGGAGCTGCTTGACCCGCCCACCCGTAGGTGAGGTCGCCGGCGCTGCGGGGCGTTCCCACGATGGCGGAGGACTCCGGCGCGATCCTCCGCCACATATCCTCCCTCAAGGACATGCTCGACAAGGTCCGTCCCGCTCTACTGCTTCCCCCGTTTTCTCTCTCCTGCGTACTGTACTGCTGCCCAACCTCCGGGTTGTCGCTGGGAATGGCGATGTGGTGAATACCTGAATGCCATGGCGACGCCTAGGCGACCTAGCCGTTGGTCAGGAAGTCTCGTGTCGCGCTAGGCGGATGATTAGGCGTCGCCATGGCGATCAGACGGCCGAATCGCCCGCCTAGTCGTCCGCCTTGGCGATTAGGCGTCGCCATGGCGATAAGGCGGCCGAATCGCCCGATTAGGCGTCCGCCGCGGCGATTAGGCGTCGCCATGGCGATTGCGAGGCCAAAAGGTTGTACTTATGTGGGTTTTAAATCAACGATTTGTGAGAGAGGGGGAGACAAGAACATAGCTGGAGGGCTGAGGGGAGGCGAACCCTATCCGCCGCCACCCACCGGTAGCTTGTCGGCGTAGAACCATCTCCTCCATCCGCTCCACCTTCCGGGTGGCCGTCGCCGCCATCTCCTCCCTCCGCTCTTCCTTCTAGAGGCTGTCGTTGCCATCTCCTCCAGTGCCGGTTCTCTCGTTTCCGTCCCATCTCTCTCTCACCTTCGCAGCTTCGCTGCTGCTTCTCTGTTTCTTTGTTTGTTCTTCTCTATTTTATTCAATCCATTTTTTTTTTCTGTTTCTTCCCTACTCTCTTCTTCTGGTCTCTCCCCTACTTTTCTTTGCTCACTATTATCTCATCTATTGCCACTTATCAGTCTCATCATGGTGGAGCAAGGTCTATTTGCCGGCGAAGGGAGTCAGTATGACCCATCCAAGGATCCCGAAAGGAAGGCTAAGTCGAAAGATCCGGGATGGAAATACTGTTTCTGGCCAGACTTGAGCAACTGAGATTTGATCCAATGCTCGCTCTGTGGTAAGCAAATGATTGCAGGAATCAAGAGAGTCAAGCAGCATCTTGCAATAGGCTATGGAGATGTGCTGCAGTGCCCCAACAAAACCACAGCTATCATGAGAGAGATGAGAGCTTATCTCAAGAAGAATTCAAGAATAAGCAAAACATCTCAACTTACACTGCTCCTCTTATCGGCCAATGCCAAGTTCTGGGACAGCTGCCAAATGGAAGCAAGCTCCTGCCCCTCTTCAATTTAGACAGCCAACCCCAAAAGAAAAACATCTGTTGCTTCTATGCATTGGTAGGCACCTGAAGGGGTTGGTGAGGAAATCCATGCCAAGGGGCCTTCTCAACCTACCATTGAGCAATGTACAAGGCAGTACGGAGGAAAACAAACGGTCCATCAGCATGTAGCGAATTTCTTTTCTGAATGTGGCATACCATTTACTGCAGCACAATCAAGGAGCTTCAAGATTATGGTTCAGTCCATCGGGCAATTTGGACCTGGTTATAAACCTCCTACTCATCATGAGTGGTGGGTTCCGTTGCTTGATGGGGCAAGGAAGGAGACTACGTTGGAAGCAAGTAGTAATATGGGCCATTTGGATGATTCGGAGGATGGTGTTTGGTAGTTAAGACTAGAATTATTTGCCAATGATGTCATGCTAGTATGCTATTATGTTATTTATCTGTCTTTGAGAACGTTGATCTTATGTCTTAGAGAATGTTGATGTTATGAACTTATGACCTGTGTACTTTTGGTGGATGAGGTTTGCTATATTATCTTTGATAACTTCTACTAGTGTGCAATGTTGGTATGGTTCTGTATTAATGTTTGCTGCTAAATACCATTGCTTGTACTTGTCACCTAGGCATCTGCCTAAATGACTAGGTGTGCAAAGAGGTGCTTGGTTCTCAGGTGCCATGCCATTAGGACTAAGGAAAAGTTGTTATTCCTACTGCAATCTTTGTTGCTCGAGCTATATTGTCCAGTGGCTTTGTTTACCATTGGTTTCCTGCTCCTATACATGGATTCTTTACTTGTACTGAGAAAGAAAGGTGAAATAAATAGAGCAAGGGTAAATATTAATTCTTCTTGAGCTCCGCTGTTACGTATAATTTTTTTCAGGATGCAGATGTCACTAACTTGGAGGTTTCATTTTGCCTTTTCTGTTTGAACCTTAGAGATGACTTTATTATGTATGTGTAACTGAATATTTATTATGTTTTAAAACACATATCTGGGATTGTCTTTCAACTGAAAAGGATGCACAATTTCTGACTTGGACCTATGGCTTTATGATCATCTGTAATTTCACAGAGCTACTAATTTTGGACTTAATGTATTGTAGCTTGTAATTTACTGCAATAAATCCAGTACTGTCTCTCTTCAAGCAAATGTGCTCCTCTGGCTGTAGAATGGTAACATGTGCAATATGATGCAAGGGATGATTGTTGGGTGTGAAGAACTGAATTCATTATATTAGCACGTTGAAATTTGTTATTCCAACTTCCAGTTCTTATGTGTAACTGTGCTATATTTTTCTCTGTTATTTTCTGAATTAGGTCAACGAAGAGATTGAACAGAATATTCAAAAGAGAAGGGAAATAGAGTCAGAAATAGTGAAGCATTCTGAAACTGAAAAGGAGTATCTCATGAAAGAATCTGAACTAATGAAAGGAGTATCAATTGCTGAGTTTGAATTCAATGGCATTATACAAGTGGCTGGTAATTATTGCCTTCATTCATGCAGTTATTAACTCATTGGCGAATATCTAAGCCGTGGTAAACTTGCATAGTACATCCATGATAGCAGTATTTTTTAAGTATGACCGCAATAATTTTTTGGACAAAGGTTATTAAAGTTTCATCAGTAATTCCGTTTCGAGGCCAACGATAATGTTGCACTTCAAAACTGGAAGCTAAATCTTGTTCTTTTACTTGATTATGTTGAAGATACTGTGCTTAGTATTCACATGGGCCAACTGGGCCAAGAGGTATACAGGGGTAACTATACAAATATGCAGAAAACACCCTCTAGAATAGAGAAATTACACAGCTAGCTATGCAATACATCTAACACCCCCCCTCAAACTCATGGTGGATCAACGACACTGAGTTTGGAGAGGAAATAGCTATGCTGAGCTCTAGTTTGGGCCTTTGTGAAGAAATCTGCTAATTGAAGTTCCGAAGGGACATACTGAAGAGCTACAACATCATCTTGCACCTGCGAGCAACACCTATGTGCTTGGTGAGCTCATGCTTTACTAGGTCTTGAGCAATGTTAATCGCACCAGTGCTGTCCGAAAAAAGGGGTGTCGGTGGAGAGACAGAAACCCCAAAATCCGCCAGGAGCCAAGTGATCTCAGCTGTCAAGGCTGCCATAGCTCGCAACTCTACCTCTGCACTCGAACAGGATACTGCAGTCTGCTTCTTGGCCTTCCATGCAATCAGGGAGGAACCAAGGAAGACACAGTAAGCGGAGAGAGAACGACGATCTGAGTGATCACTAGCCCAAGTCGCATCAGAGTACGCCTGAAGCTGCAAGGAGCTAGAGCAAGGGAAGAAAAGGTGACGAGAGGCTGTGCCACAAAGATATCATAGGACTCAAAGAAGGTGGGTGTAGTGGAACTGAGTAGGAGCAGAAACAAACTGACTCAGAATATGAACCGAATGAGAAATGTCAGGGCGAGTGACGCCGAGGTAGACAAGACTCCCAACAAGGTGGCGGTAGCGGGTAGGATCCTAAAGAGGCTCACCATCAGTGGGGCGAAGATGTACCCCAAGCTCCATAGGAGTGTCAACCACGCGCTGATCAGTGAGACCGGCGTGAGTAAGGAGGTCCTGAATATACTTCTCTTAGGAGAGGTAGAAGCCAGGAGGCGTAGAAGAAAACTCAATCCCAAGGAAGTACCTGAGAGGACCTAGATCAGACATCAAGAACTAGTCACTAAGACGCTTCTTCACAAGATCAATGAACTAAGTCATCACTAGTGATAATCATGTCATCAACATATAGAAGGAGAAGGGTCTGACCACGAGGAGAAGTGTGAACAAAGAGAGCAGGATCATGATCGCTGACTTTGAAGCCAATATCAGTGACAACAGATGAGAACCTCTCAAACCAAGCACGAGGGGCCTGTTTAAGACCATAAAGAGAACATCACAAACAGAAAACCATGCCATCAGGGATAGAATACCCTGGAGGCGACTGCATGTAGACCTCTTCACGTAGCTCACCATTGAGAAAGGCATTCTTGACATCTACCTAGGAAATGGACCATTGACAAATAGAGGCAACAGCTAACAGGGTCCGAATGGTGGTCATATGAGCAATGGGAGCAAAGGTTTCATCATAGTCACGACCATGCTCCTGTTGAAAACCACGAGCCATAAGACGAGCTTTGTAACGCTCAAGAGAGCCATCAGAGCGAGTCTTTATCTTATAGACCCATTTGCAAGTGATAGGAGTGACATGAGCAGGCAGAGGAACAATATCCCAAGTTCTGGTACGCTCTAAGGCAGTAATCTCCTCAGCCATCGCATGCTGCCACTCTTAGTGGACAATAGCCTCTCGATAAGATGCAGGCTCAACAATAACTGCAGCGGTAAATCCATACTTAGGCTCTGGTCGGATGGTACTACGATCACGAAGATCATACCGAGGAATGGGAACTGGTCCAAGGATGGAGGGAGAAGACAACTCAGCTACAGGAGGTCGCGGACGACGAGAGTAGTGCAGCGGAAAAGGTGAGAGTTCACGGGGAACCTCTGAAGGGATACTAGGAGGTGGTGACGGCGGTGTGGGGGATGGTGCTCTTGATGGTGGTAGAGGCGGTGTAGAAACCAAAGGAAGTTGTGGCGATGGAGACGAAACAGGTGATGGAGAAGGAAAGGACCAATCAGGAAGAGTCAGGAAAGAGATAGACTGGACGATGGAGGACTGGTCACAGGTGGAAGAGCGAGGATAGTATGGACGAGACTCATCAAACGTGACATCACGAGATATCCTCATACGACAAGCAACAAGATCATAGCAACGATAACCCTTATGCTCAGTGCTATAACCAAGGAACACACACTCAATGGACTGGGCAGTTAGCTTTACGTTCACGAGGAGGAAGGACATAACAAACATAGCCAAAGCACCGAAGATGACTATACCGAGGTGTACCGAAAAGGCGCTCATAGGGAGTACAACCATGAAGGACAGAGGAAGGTTGGCGATTAATGAGAAAAACAGCCATGGAGACAGCCTCAGCCCAGAAGTGAGGAGAAAGATGCGAGGAGATCATTAGAGCACGAGCAGTCTCAAGAATATGACGATGCTTGCGCTCAGCAACGCCGTTCTGAGCATGGGCACTAGGGCAAGAAAATTGGGGAAGGGTTCCCTGCTCAACTAAAAAACGGCGATGGGCGGCCGAAATGTACTCACCAGCAGAGTCAGCACGAAAAGCTCGTATAGAAGAATCATACTGAGTGCGAACCATAGTGGCAAACTGCTGATAAATAGAAAGAAACTGACTATGAGAAGACATGAGGTAAATCCAAGTAAATCTCGAATAGTCATCAATAAAGATCACATAATAGGAATGGCCGCCTTTTGAAACGAAGAGAGCCTGTCCCCATATATCAGAGTGAACAAGATCAAAAGGACGCTGAGACTCAGATTCACTAGAAGGATAGGGGAGCTGCAGCTGCTTGCCAAGCTTGCAACCCGTACGAGCGGTGTCTCCAGAAACAGGACCTAGAACCCCACTACCAACAAGAGTGGACAGCCAAGAACCAGATAGATGACCTAAACGACGATGCCACTGAACAAAAGTGGTAGTGGATGAAGCAGCTAACGCCGAAGCAGTGGAATCAGGTGACTCGCTGGTAGAAGCATCAGAAGGGAGACGTAGCCAATCAAGCTCCCAAAGATGCTGAGAATCATGGCGCCTAGGACCAGTCCCCACCAGGAGCCCTGTGCGACGATCCTGAATACAACAAGAGTCAGCTTCAAGAATGATTCGGCAACCATGATTGGTGATCTCACCAACAGACATAAGCTGCATAGTTAACTTAGGAACATGAGAGACCATAGGAACTCGAAAGGAAGTAGAAAGGGTGCCACGACCAACAATGGGAAGTGATGTGCCATTCGCGGTTTGAACTGTGAGAGAGGTATCAGGAGGACTCATGGAAGACAAATTGGTGGAATCAGGTGTCATATGAAAAGAAGCACCGGAGTCGAGGAACCATGAGGACAATATACCTGAAGAGGAAGGAGGTGGTGGTGGAAAACTAGAAGCCTGAGCAGCAAAGCCATGTGTGGAGGTAGAAGTTGGAGTGGCAAGGTGACGAAGTAGCCTGATGAGCTCCTGCTCGGTGGACGAGATCTGCTGAGAGCTCGACTGAGAAGAGCCATGATGGGGACGAGGTGCCCGATCTTTCGATGAGATTGATAGCTATCGATTTATGGGCGGAGATGACCCTGGCAATCCGACTACAAACACACGATGTTGGGATGTTGACGGCAATGTTCTTTCCACCAAATGGAAGCAAAGTCGGTAAATTCACTAGTAGCAGCTCTAACTCGTCTATTCTCAGGAAAATCATGGCAAGCAAATTTTTGATCAACAGCTAATTCCCAATTAAGATAACCATCAGGATCATATTTACCATTGAAAGGGGGCATAGTGAATTTAACCTTAGCAAAAGCATCATCGCGGTCACGTACCTCATGTCGTGGGGGTTCTCTTCACATACGTTGTCGGTTAAAACGCAACTGTCGATGATCTCGATCGTTGTTGTGGTTAGTCCTGCCATCGGCCTCCGAATCACCCACATAGTTGAATTCATCTTGCTCCTCTACCGTCACAGCAGGGGGAACAGCAGCCGAAGCTTGGGCAATCTCCTCAAGGTGTGCCATAATATCCGCCAAAGAAGTGTTAGTGATACCTTGTGCTCTCTCCATCGCAGCGAGCGCTGTGTTTGTCTCAATCTGAGCGCCCTCGAGTTGAGCAAGTCGCTCATTTGTGACTCTGACATCCTCCTCAAGGCCCTCCGTACGATGATTTATTTCGCGCGTGAAATGTTGGATGATTCCCCTCGTACGAGGAGTGTGAGGGTTATCCTGATCTCCAGAACCTGCCATTGTTGGAAAAAAAATACAAGAATATGGCCCTAACGAGTACTAGGGTATGGTGGTTCAAAGGTCACTCGCCCTCAAACCTTTGTCAAATTCTTACCAATTCTTACCAAGCACACAGGGGCGATCAGCAACCAGCGATGACAATATATCTGCAAAGATTGGATGGAGCGATTGCCAGGTGCAGCTCAGTCTGTACGGTGTAGAAAGGTGTAGCTGGGAAGGCTAAAGTTTGGTAGCAAGGAGTAGCAATAATCAAATCAGAAAATGCAAGCTGAAAAATCGTTCAACGCCGGTTAATGCTGGTCCTAGGCTAGACCGCACTAGAGATGCGAGCCTAGAAAACAAACGAGTACACCCCGCAGGAGTAAACTAGATGACGTTGTACACTGAGTTCAGGAGCTCGAAAAAGGATGCCGTCTGCTCGGGGAACCTTAGAATCACCTGCAAAAGCTTCTTGTCAAATTTGAGCAATTTCTGAGAAACTTGATTTTTCCTCGGTTTGCGGGCCCGTTTTGAGGGCCTAAACGATGTTTTTTGGGGTCGAAGTTGCCGCACGTGTGCCTGAAAGCTCACGCGGATCTGAAAACCCTAGATTTTCCGGACTTCTTTCTTTTTCACTCTAACTTCCCGTTCCCTTTCCAACGGGTCAAGAAATGCCTCAATCGCTCTAACTTCCTGTTCCCTTTCCAACGGGTCAAGAAACGCCTCAATCGGAGGTCGTATGCAAAAGTTACACTTTTTTTTCTTTTTTCTCTCTTTTTTTCTTTTTTTTTTTACACACACACGACGCTTTCCTGGATGTAGATGAAGCCAACTAACTCCTACGGTGAGACCAATACGTGACCAAAACTCGAAACTCTAGAGGACTAGACGCTAAGCACAAGACACGACGATGCAACCGAGAGTTCAACCATGCAAAGTACTGAAAAGACAAATTGCGAGGCTCAAACTGGCTCGGCTAGATTGATCTACTGCTATTTTTTTGTTTTTGTGTACTCTAGGTAAGGAAAAACAATCTAATCTATGGAAAACTGAAATTCTCACCGAGCAACCTTGAGCTCTAATACCACTTGATGGGGACGAGGTGCCCGATCTTTCGATGAGATTGATAGCTATCGATTTATGGGCGGAGATGACCCTGGCAATCCGACTACAAACGCACGATGTCGCTTACGCCTTAGCAATCGCTGAACCAACTCCGAGATGTTATTGACCCCGCTGGCAGCGAGATCAACCTGAATACGAAGTTCAATTCCTGCAAGCAATCGAAGAACTAGCAAGAATAGGACGTAGGCAATCTAATATTGAAATATGACAACAACAACAACAACAACAAAGCCTTTCAATCCCAAGCAAGTTGGGGTAGGCTAGAGTTGAAACCCAATAGGAGCCGCAGATCAAGGTTCAGGCACATAAATGGCTGCTTTCCAAGCACACCTATTCAAAGATAAATCTTTGGGTATATTCCATCCTTTCAAGTCCCTTTTTATTGTCTCCTCCCATGTCAATTTTGGCCTTCCCCTGCCTCTCCTAATATCACTGTCGCGCCTTAGGATTCCACTATGCACTGGTGCCTCTGGAGGTCTCCGCTGGACATGTCCAAACCATCTCAACCGGTGTTGGACAAGCTTCTCTTCAATTGGTGCTACCCCTAGCCTATCACGTATATCATCGTTCCGGACTTGATCCATTCTTGTATGACCACAAATCCAACGCAGCATACGCATTTCCGCAACACTTAACTGCTGAACATGCCGTCTTTTTGTAGGCCAACATTCTGCACCATACAACATTGCCGGTCTAATTGCTGTTCTATAGAACTTGCCTTTTAGCTTCTGTGGTACCCTCTTGTCACAGAGAATACCCGATGATTGACGCCACTTCATCCACCCCGCTTTGATTCTATGGCTAACATCTTCATCGATATCCCCATCTCTCTGTAGCATTGATCCCAAATATCGAAAGGTATCCTTCTTGGGCACTATTTGACCATCCAAACTAACACCCCTCTCCTCATGTCTAGCAGTGCCGAAGTCATATGCCATATATTCGGTTTTAGTTCTGCTGAGCCTAAAACCTTTGGACTCTAGAGTCTGCCGCCACAACTCTAGTTTCCTATTTACTCCCGCTCGGCTTTCATCAACTAACACTACATCGTCCGCGAAAAGCATACACCAAGGGACATCCCCTTGTATGTCCCTTGTGACCTCATCCATCACCATGGCAAATAGATAGGGGCTCAAAGCTGACCCTTGATGTAGTCCTATCTTGATCGGGAAGTCACATGTGTCACCATCACTTGTTCGAACACTAGTCACAACATTGTTGTACATGTCCTTAATGAGGGAAACGTACTTTGTTGGAACTTTATGTTTGTCCAATGCCCACCACATAACATTCCTTGGTATCTTATCGTAGGCCTTCTCCAAGTCAATAAAAACCATGTGTAGATCCTTCTTCTGCTCCCTATACCGCTCCATAACTTGTCTTACTAAGAAAATTGCTTCTATGGTTGACCTTCCGGGCATGAAACCAAATTGGTTCATAGAGACCCGCGTCACTCCTCTTAGGCGATGCTCGATTACTCGCTCCCATAGCTTCATCGTATGGCTCATCAACTTAATTCCTCGATAATTAGTGCAACTTTGAATGTCTCCCTTATTCTTATAGATCGGTACCAATATACTCCTCCTCCAATCATCAGGCATCCTGTTTGACCGAAAAATGTTGTTGAACAACTCGGTTAGCCATACTATAGCTATATCCCCTAGGCATCTCCACACCTCGATTGGGATACCATCAGGACCCATTGCCTTACCCCCTTTCATCCTTTTCAACGCCTCTCTGACTTCTGATTCTTGGATCCTCCGCACAAAGCGCCTATTGGTGTCATCAAAAGAGTCATCTAACTGAACGGTTGTGTTCCCGTTCTCACCATTGAACAACTTGTCAAAATACTCTTGCCATCTGTGTTTGATCTCATCCTCCTTTACCAAAAGCTGCTCCCTCTCGTCCTTAATGCACTTAACTTGGTTGAGGTCCCTCGTCTTCCTTTCGCGAACCCTAGCCATCCTATAGATGTCCTTCTCTCCTTCCTTTGTACCCAATCGTTGGTATAGACCTTCGTAAGCCCGCCCTTTTGCCTCACTCACAGCATGCTTTGCTGCCTTCTTTGCCATCTTATACTTCTCTATATTGTCCGCACTCCTATCATGGTATAAACGCCTATAGCATTCTTTCTTCTCCTTAATAGCCTTTTGGACGCCCTCATTCCACCACCAAGTATCTCTAGGTTCGCATCCACTCCCTTTAGTCACTCCAACCACCTCTGAAGCCACCTCCCGGATGCATGTTGCCATCTTCTTCCACATGTTGTTTGCGTCGTCTTCTCCATCCCAAGGGCCCTCTTCGATAACCCTTTTCTTAAAAACCTCTGCCGACTCTCCTTTCAATTTCCACCACTTCGTTTTTGCAATCTTAGCTTGTTTGTCCCTACGAACACACATCTGGAAGCGCAAGTCAGCCACCAAAAGCTTATGTTGAGAAACCACACACTCTCCAGGTATTACCTTACAATCCAAGCATGCTTGTTTATCCTCTCTTCTTGTGAGGACAAAGTCAATCGGGCTAGAGTGTTGGCCACTACTAAAAGTTATTAAGTGGGATTGTCTCTTCCTAAAGAAAGTGTTGGCTACCATCAGATCAAAAGCTATAGCAAAGTCTAAGACTTCCTCTCCCTCTTGATTCCTACTACCGTACCCAAAACCTCCGTGTGCTGCCTCGAAGCTGTCTTGATAGGTGGTCGTCCGACACAACTGAAGAACAGAAGTTTGCACAGGGGCTAAACCTAAACTCAACGAAATCCAAGTCGTAACAAGGGAGGCGGCGGCTCTTAAATAGGGAAACGACCAGGGAGGGACGTCCCACGCGGGCGCCTAGGGTTACAAGGCCCATGGGCCCAAGTGGGGATGGCGCAGCACCTGTTTGACTCGGACTCAGGAACCAACGTGGCTTGTTTTGATGATTGCAGCCGACTCGGATGGAATTTGAAGATGAGGTTGGATCCGTTGGAAAGTAGGCTTCATAAGCTTTCCATGAAGTACAAGAACACCCGAAACGGAGTCCGTATGAGGAAGTTATGCCCGTTTGAACTTGGTACCATCGCAGCAGTCCAAATCTGATTCCAGAATGAGTCCATCTCGAGTTCTTGCTTGACTTGGTCCCTTTCCTTCATCCTTTCCCAGATTCCTAATCACAATTAAATCATTTACATTAGGTAGTAGACTATTCTCAATAACATATGAACCTAGGAATGAATTCACCTGGTAATTAAGTTGACGAGCACGAGCTCGAGTAAGTGGTCCTTGAATTGTATCCATGGAAGGGATGTCCTCATCAAGCCATGTCGAGAGCCCTGGGATGTGCGGCGATTCTGATCCCTCTTCTTCTTGTAGCACACTGTTGCAGTGTGACCTGCCTTGCCACAATATGCACAGACAATGCCTAAAGGAGCGCTAGGAGCACCAGCAGCAATAGGTGAAGGTGGTGGGTACCGGGGCAGAAGCAAAGACCTGAGAGGGCAAACACCGAGCAGCCAAGACAGAGCTAGGCTGCTGGGTAACGCCTATCCCGGCCTCACGGCAACGAGTCTCCTCAGCCCGTAGCTCAGGCAAGGCCTCCAACATAGAAGGCCGAGGGCATCGTGTCAGCAACTAAGCTCGAATAAACTCAAACTCAGGTCGCAATCGAGTTAAGAACTCATAGAGGCGAGTGGTCTCTGTCTGGGCCCTCTAGCGCTGGCAACAGGTACAGGTACGACAGACTTCAGCACCCTGCAGGTCCATCTGACGCCACACGACGGACATCTTGTGAAAGAACTCATCCACAGTGGCATCGAGCTGATGAAGAGACTGAGCCTCATTCACGACGGCAAGAAACATGGCGTCATTGCAAGGCTCGTACTGTTGGCGAAGATGGGTCCACATCAGCTGAGAGCTGGCAAGGCCGGCAATGTCGAGCGATATGTCAATGTCCATGCTCCCGACCAGAATAGCCTTAGCATAGGCCTCCTCTTCCAACCAGGTCTCGTAGAGAGCAACATCTGTTTGGTACGCCTCCATAGCAGTTGCAAGATCATCAAGAAGGCCCCGCTTGGTATCCTCGTCAGCATCTGCCAGGATAGTAGGTTCAGCCGGCAAGGTAGGGCAAGGCAGGCAAGGCCGATCGCTGGTGAGAGAGCCCCACAACCGCTGGCTGCACATGTGGATCTGCATATGCAATGCATATTCCCGGAAGTTGAGCCCATTGAAGATGACTGGTGGCTTTGGAAGAGAGATGACACCCGGTTTTCCTGAGGGCGCCATTATAGGAGGCTTTCTACAGCCGAAGCTGAGCAGGGGCGATCGGTTGGCTTGCTGCAGCTCGTTGAAGAGGAGCTGAGCTGACGAGAGGCGCGCACGAGGAAAGGTGTGCGGCAACAACAGCAGGGGCGCGCACCTGAGCAGAGGAGAGGCACGCGCGAGGAGAGGGGCACGCGAGCCCAGGGCGAGCAGAGGAGGAGAGCGTGAGGGCGGAAGCCATCAACGGCAGCGACGGCAGCAATGCGCGAGGGCGGGCAGAGGAGGAGGCGGCGCCGAGGGAGGTGGAGGAGAGCGCGCAAGGGCGGGGAGAGGAGGGGCGCGCGAGGGCGGCAGCCGTCGCTGCCGTCGACAGCAGCGACGGCAGTAGCGTGTGAGGGCGGGCCAAGGAAGAGCACGCCGTCAACGGCGGCGGCCGGCGACAGTAGCAACGCCGACGGCTGGCGACGCTGGCGGCGGTAGCGTTGGGAGGAGCCTAAACCCTAGCTCATGATACCATGTTGAAGATACTGTGCTTAGTATTCACATGGGCCAATTGGGCCAAGAGGTATACAGGGGTAACTATACAAATATGCAGAAAACACCCTCTAGAATAGAGAAATTACATAGCTAGCTATGCAATACATCTAACTGATTATACAACTGAAACTTAACCAATTTCGCTTGACCTTAAATTCAACCTTACGCATGTGGCTAGGAATGCACCTGCATGTGGATTCTATTTTCAGGATTGTACTATCTAGCAACACAGTGCTGTATCTTTAACTTTTCTTCACCTGTCATTTCTAATGTGGATCTATGTCATGCTTTCCATACAAGTTATGATTGTTCGTTAAAAACTTAGCCTTTTAAGTAGTGCAAGGTATTATTCCAACCAAGTCCATTCTTGGTCGGTTACTTAGTGGACACACATCATATTTTGCTTTCCTAATTACTGTTCTCTACAGTGAACTGTATGTTAATAGATATTATTGTATATCACACAAATGTTTCTCAAAATCCAATAAGACCCATCTTTTGCATTTTTACTTGTAAAATTTCGTTAGCTGATATGGCAACAAAGCTTTATTTTTCAGTTCTGAATTCGCTTTTCCTGAGTCAAGGGTGTATCGTAATTCATGTACACATCTTTATGTCAATTATTTTCTAAACTGTAATTTAGTGAGGAGCTACAGCTTTCTGTAGATGTGTAGCTTCGGACATTTGTTTGGTTATTTGTTTCATTTTTTAGTGGAATTTGGTTCTTTGTTTAAGACTATCCATCCCTTTAGCTGGCAGATACACAATTACACTGTGTATACTGCAGGGACCCTCATGAAAACCACACTACCAGTTATCTCATTTTCTGCATGTGAATTCCTACACATGCTTCACATTGTTGTTTTGTGCTAATTGCCAACATTAATGAAATAGTTTAGGTTTGGGTGTCATGATTGTCTGATCTTGAATAAAAGACGATGCTGCCAGAAATGAAGGAATACAAGTTCTGAGATAGAATAATCAATAAAATCATTTGTTCTTTTTTTCAAATGGATGAGAATGTCATAATATAAGCATGTAACTTCATTTTATCATGTAGGAGTGCATATATACTAGTGGGAAGCCCAAAGCTGAGTTCTTTCTATGCTTTTAATAATGGGAACTACACATATTTTGTTACAGTACGCAACTGGGTGCTAATAATGAATAATCAACAGTGCAAACCAGCCTTTTCTGCTATCAATTACTTGTTGAGCTGTGTGGCTGTCTTAAAAACACAAAAAGCACTTTCTTTATTTCTGTTCATAATATGCTTGCGTTTTTTTTCATATCTAATGCTGGATGGTATTTTCAATATTGTCCTATAAGTTCTCTATGCAAAACCTAATTATTTTTAGCTTTTCAAACAGCTGCCGAAACAGATTCACTTAAAGTGATGGAAGGCAATTTGGAATTCCAGAAAGCTACTCTGAATGGACTTAGGAAAAGATTTTCTAACAAAATGTATGGTCTACATTTGGTCCATTGATGAGTCAAATATCTTTCAATTTCTCTGACTTATATTGAAACTTTATGGCTCTAGTTTTACATCAGATAATATGACGTTTTTCTTGCATTTTGTTTGTTAAGTGGGAAACATTTTCTGTTCCTTCAAATGCTGCAATAGAGTTCAAAAATACTAAACCACTATCAAGAATCGCTCTGTGTACTGAAACTGATTTTACCACTGTCCCACGTGATTCCAAATTACCTTTCATGACTTGGAGCTCACTAAATTCATTACATCAGATAATATGACTTTTTTCTTGCATTTTCTTGTTAAGTGGGAAACATTTTCCGTTCCTTCAAATGCTGCAATAGAGTTCAAATACTAAACCACTATGATGAACCGCTCTGTGTACTAAAACTGATTTTACCACTGACCCACGTGATTCCGAATTACCTTTCATGACTTGGAGCTCACTAAATTCATTAAAATGAGTAAATTGTGGGATCGCAAATATTTATTCTCTGCTTCTTTTACTTCCAAAAAGATCTGAACAGGAAATAAGTTGACATTGTCTCAGATTGTTGACATTCTACTCACCAGGGAAAAGTTCATCAACGAATCTAAGGGGTTTCAGGCTAACATGCTTGGAGATTTGAACAAGGATTTAGTTCTTTTACTTAAGGAGAAAGGTTCACTAGGGGATGAGAGTGAAAACTTGAAAATGAAGATCAATGCAATAGAATGTTCGTCACATGATTACATTGCTGACATTCTTGAGGAGCTAAATATGGAAAATTCAGGCAAGTATTTTGAAAGTTGTTTGAGCTCAAAATTTGGTTCGAACAACCCATCATGTTAAATTATTTACTTATTTCCACTGTGCACACCATCATTAGAATATTTAAACATTGTACATGAGAATTGATCTCTTTATGCTGAGTTAAATCATTTGCCCTGCCAACTTCTCCAAGAAAAGAATTCAACTCACTTTGTATGATATTAGAAGAAAATAATATGTAATCTTTGTGGCAGCAATGTTTTCCGTTTTCTCTCTTGTGTGCTGTGTGAGATTTGGTTTAGGTAACTTGTTGCCAGAAACCACTTATGTTTATCTTTTATTATTTTGCCATAACCTGCAACTATGTTATGCTCTGTCAGTGATTGCATTTTAGACTTTCTGTATCCTCCTTTAAACTTGGAAATTGATGGTTGTTTGTTAACCGATATACGTATGCAAATTGTGATTACTGCTTTCTATCTAGCACCACCTACCTTATAACCAAAGTTTACCTTTTGTTGATGAGCTTCCTTGCTGTTGCAGTTTTGGAATCTGAGTTACACTATAGGATTTCAGAATTCATGGATGTTCTGAAGGATATAAGCAACCTGAAGGCACTATTTAGTTCGATCAAGTCTTAGCAACAATATTCATCGGTGGAGGTAACTGGATGTTTAATTAGGCTCGACGAGGTTGTTTCTGATAAAAACGCCAAGTTTTCATTTTTGTTCTCTAATTCTCATGTTTAGGTATTCTGTTTGACAATATGCATCCTGGCTGGAGTAAGAATTTCAGTTTTTTTAGAGAATTCCAGATCTTTTTCTTAGATCACCCGTAGCAATGCAATGAAGATCATCCACATTGCATCAAGGGTGAATCATCATCATAAAACAAAAAGGATGACCAAATCAATGCAGTTATGAAACTCTGGATTCTTGTGGAGTATCCTCACTCAAAGATTTCTACGACCTAGTCAAAGACAGTTTCGAGAAAACCATGGACTCCATGATGAAGATTGAAAGAATCACGTACCGCGGCAAACACGTGATTCCTCATCTAACTCTAGCTTTGGAGGAAAAACGTTTTTGCAACGGAGTTGGTCAATTTGGTAGTTGGGAAGATCAATTATACATGCTATACATGCTAGCGCTTCTTAGAAGCTGCACCACTAGCCTTGGCTATGCCAAAGAAGAGAAAATCACTATTGTACCATATTAGTATATGAGGCCGTGCCGTTTTTGCGGCCTCCCGCGATGTCCATGTCGGTGTGGTTTCTTTCTACCATTGGATATGGAATGTATGGTTCGAATCTCCTGGCTGTCGATGCAACCTAGCACCAAGCCGAAGCCAATAGGTCGCCGATTGCTGCAGAGCCTGAACTGGCACGCCGCACAGCGCCAACGAAGCCACGCCAAAGCACTAACCCCATGCCGCGCCGCTAATCCCGCTAGCAAGCCCTAGTGAAGATGATAGTGCTACCAGTGGCAGCCCCTCCTCCAACTCGGACATGGCTGCCCATTCCCACCATCCTCCGGCTCCACTCCACCCCCATCCGCGCCTCCGCCACAACTACAACATCATCTTCCATCCCCCAACCTCTACCGGACGAGCTCCACCTCGTTGCTGACATCCGCTCCCTATACAACCACATCCGTGTCGCCGATGTCTCATGTGGCGTCGCCGGCCACACTCTCGTCGGCGCCCGCCTCCTCCTCCTCGACACCCCCGGCAACATCTACTCCCTCTCCTTCCCTCGCTGCCCCCTCACCTCTACCTACTTCGATGTCTTCTCCACCCTCCCGCCCCTCCTCCCCCGCACCTCCCTCGTCGTCCTCGGCTTCAGCGCGGGCTCCGCCGCCCGCGTTGTGCTCCGCTTCTTCCCAGACCTCTCCATCCATGGCTGGGAGATCGATCCCGCCGTGATCTCTGTCTCCCACGATTTCTTTGGCCTCGCGGCGCTCAAGGAGGAGCACGCCGACCGCCTCTTCGTCCGTGTCGGGGACGCGCTCGAGGCCGAGGCGGTGCCCGGCGGCTTTGGTGGTGTGCTGGTGGACCTGTTCGCCAACGGGAGCGTGCTTCCGGAGCTCCAAAAAGCGGGCACATGGAGGCGGATAGGCGGGTTGGTGGCTCCCGGAGGGAGGGTCATGGTGAACTGCGGCGGGCCATGCGTGGAGGCGGAGGAGGAGGGGAGTGAGGGCGAGGCCGTGAAGGACGCCACGCTGCGTGCTCTGACGGTAGTGTTCGGGTATGAGGTGGTGTCGGTGATGGATGTGGATGAAAGCTGGGTGGCCATGACTGGGCCGGCGGTGTCGGTGCCGGAGGAGGTGGCTGCGTGGAAGGCTAATTTGCCGCCGGAGCTACGGAGATATGTTGATATGTAGAGGCCATGCTTGCCGTGAATTCTCTAAAAATCCGTGTGATTTGCGTAAATAATTACATCGCCGGCTGGATGCCAATGTGTTCTTCTTGTTCCAGTTACATTTTTCAATGTCATTAGTAACAAAGCACGTCAAAAACAAATGAAATTGTCCGCAAAGAACTGAAAAGCTAACCTTAGCAGAGTGAGACTGTGAAATTGGTGGTTCTATATGGGTCACTGCCCAGATGATGAATTGATCTTTTTGCAAGACATAGAGGCATATCAGCAGCCAGCAGACATAGAGACATAGAAGCTATAAAATAAATTTACTAATGTGTCAAAGAGTACAAAATAAATTTACTAATGTGTCAGAGTACAGCACCTCTGGGCACACTTAATTTGAAGACTTGTTCTCAGGTGATAAGTATTTTTGAGTAAAAAATATAATTTTTTTTTGCTGGATGGGTATTTAAAGTTGGAAAGCTGGTGATCCAAATTATTATGAAGTCATATTTATCTGATTTCCGTGTTGAGCCTTGCATATATGGTTACCTGGCATGAATAAGATACTAATCATCATGTGTGTGTCCGACTATACTTATTAATGGAGTCGTGCATCACTGCAACCTAGTTAGCCCTATGGTGGATTGCCCACCTATTGTAGCCAAATTGATAAAAAAAATAAGCCATCGATAAATGCAAATTACAATTATTAAAGACTGCCAGTCAAATGACTACTTGCTCATTCTAATATTATTATTAGATTAGAGAAAAGAAACGATGATATGCGTGAACTGATTTTGCCCAGGAGTTTTTTTACCCCTGAATCATGCTCCACACAATCACAAAAATATTGTGCCTCCTTCCTAAAAATACATCATCCTAAGCCTAACTCTTTGCATGCGTGCATCAGGAATATGAGGCCACGCCGTCTGCGTGGCCTCCTGCTATGCCCACGTCAGTGTGATTTGTTTCTACCGTTCGATTTGGAATATACGGTTTCGATGCAATTTGCCAGAATATGCATGCATTAGGATACGTAATCTTATCCGGGATTGTGCTCGCGGAGCCACACCACCCTTTTCAACATCTAGATACGTAATCTTATCCGACTTTAAACATTGCTCAATTTCTATTCTTTCCCCGTTTGTATGGCCACGTGTTTCGTTCTCCTCGGCCCCGGGGGCAAAGCGGAATTTGCCGGAGCCTGGCGCGAGGGCCGCCGGGTTAGCGCTACCCCGGTTGCCGAGGCCAGATGGCCGGGTCGTGGACCGCGCCCCGGGCACTGTCGATGCCCCGGGGTCTCAGGCACAGCCCCCCGTCGGGCCAGCCTAGATTCCCGTGGCGGGCAGTGGTGCCCGGCCTGGCCAGCTCCACCCTGACCACCGCCGAAGCGCCGGGTGCTTCACTGTCTGGCGACCCCCGCGCACGGTCAAGGTCGGTTCCCGAGGGGCTCCTGGCGAGTCAAAAGGCACGAGATTAGCACTTCGGCCATACCTAACCCACGCGGGGCATTTTCGTATTTTCTCTCTCTTCTAGCAGTCTTTTCCCGCGGCCTCGCTGCGCTCCCGGGGCCAGTAGCGCTCGGGGGCATGGAGGGCCCCCGGGCTTGGAAGACGGACTTAACCGTTCCGCAAGACTCGCGCTCAGTTGCTCGCGGTCATCGGGGACCGAGTTCCCGGGGCGGGCAACTATCACGCTCGCTGCCCTCGGGGACCGAGCTCCCGGGGCAAGGCCCTGAAAAGGGGACTTAGGCGCTACGGCCGTTCACGGCTGCTGGCGCTCAGAGTCGGATGGCGCCTGGTACTCGGCGTTTTCGGGCCCGGGAAATCGAGAAAAAAAAATAGCAGTAGACATAAGCAACTTCCGGAACAACACAATAAGCAAAGGTACGAAAATGTAAACATGATTATATACATATACAAATGTTTCTCTTTGTACAAGATAGGTAAAATCAGAGCGCAAGCACGAGCGGAGGCCGGGAGATGTCGTTGTCCGAGGGGAGGTCACTTGTCTTCCTCGGACCGGACCCTGGGCGGTGTCAGAAGGGGACTGCCGTCTTCCTCAGACTCCTCGTCCGTCATCGGCTCCACGAGGTGCTCGCCGCGGTTGAAGAACCCTGCCATCGTTGCAGTAGCCTCACCCACGGCTTTCCGTGCCTCCTCTTCCCCTTCGGCTAGGAATCCCTCGATCACCGGGGCCAGGGAGAAGTCGGCGTCTCGGGCCCGGTAGCACCCGAGAACATACTCCGCCACCCGCGCGACGAGCTCTCTCCCTTTCTTCACCAGAACTTCATGAACTTGCTGGGGGAGCAAGTCCAGCGTACGCAGCAAATCGCCGAGCTCCACCAGCTCTTGGCCAACCCCGGTGGGTCCCCTCCCCGGTTTCCGCGGAGGTGCCTGGACGCCGATGTGGTGGAGACACCTCCGGACACTGAAGGGCGCCAGGTAGGCTGCGACGTCGCGGTCGCCATTCTTCCAGAGGGCAAAATAGCGCCAATGTCAGCCGTTTTTCCGCCTTGGCCAGCTTCTCGGCCAAGCTCGCTGCACTCATCGGTGTTGGGGAGCCACTTGACACAGTCCGTGCCGCGGCCCCGCGCACCACGGCCTCGAAGTCGGCCGCGCGCTTTCGGGAGGCCTCGGCCTCCCGCTCCATCTCTGCCAACCGGGACTCGGCGGCCTTCACCGCCGCCTCGCGCGGGGTGAGGGAGTTCTCCTTGTCCTCCACGGCCGCCTCCCGCGTTGCGAGGGCCTCGGCCTTGGCGTCGATGTCGGCGGCCAGCAGCTTCACCTGCTTCGCCTCGCGCCTGTGGTCGGCTTCTCGCTCCTAGAACCTGGCCTCCTGCTCCTCGAGGTCCGTTTCCCAGGACACCAGCCTCTCCTTCTCGCTCAAGAGGCGGCTCATGCTGTCCTGGGCGATGGCACAGGAAAGGCTGGCGGCCTCCTCATGAACCACCGCGGCTTCCTCGCGCGCGGTGATCTCACCCTCCCGGGCCGCAAGACCGGCCTCTTGGGCCCGGACGCGCTCCTCCCGGGAGGATATTTCCTTCTCCCGCGCTTCCATCTTTGACCGGGCGCGGGAGGCCTCATTGGCGGCAGATTTGGCGGCGGCCTCCAATTCGGCGACGCGTCTCTCCGCCGCTTCGAATCCCCCACTACGGCCCTTGATTCGCGGGCCATAAGTGGGAAGTTATAACCAAGAAAGCAATCATGGCCGTTGGTCGCCCCATCTCGTCTTCTGTCAAACTAGGTGGGCCCCACATCCCCTCGTTTCCCCAAGACGTGGCCCTGTTCCTGCCTGGAGTGGGTCCCAGCCGAGCAAAAGGGCCAGGGGCCACTGTCGGCAAAACGGGATTGGGGGCCCACATTCCCCGGGGACGCGTGGATCTTCAGCCATGTCAGCTCCTCCGGGCCCCACATTCTACACAAGTGACGGCTGGCTACGGTCGTTTTCCCGCTAAGTGCCTAGGGCCCGAGCACTGCCCGGGCCCAAGTGCACCTTCCCCGGGCTCGTCGCGACGACCGCTCGCATCCAACTCGGGCTCGGGTCCCTCCCCCCGGTCACGGGACCCACAGTCTCGGTCCCGGGGCACGTTCCCGAGGCACATTACTGGGACATTCCCGGTTCCAGGTCTCGCCCTCGGTCCCGGGACCCACAGGCTCGGTCCTAGGGCGCGTTCCCGGGGCACATTACTGGGATATTCCTGGTCTTGTGTCTCGCCCCCCGGCCCCGGGACCCACAGGCTTGGTCCCGCTGGTATTATCTGCACCACCAACAAATCCATCCAGTTCATATGTTGAACCACTCCCAGAAACACGGTTTGAAAAGCTTGCTAGAGAATTAGTCAACATCGTCCAGGAGTACACTCCCAACGACAACGTAATTGAAATTATCTGAACGGGACAGGGAGGTTGACGAAGGTGTCCGCACGTTTTTAAGAAGCCGACCGGGCGGCATGGGTGCGGAACAGAGGTAACAGAGAGAGAGGGCTCGAGAGAGATCGAGAGAAGAGAGAGAGAGCGCGCGAGCGGCTGGAGGAGGAAGAAGACGACGGGGACTGACAAGTGGACTCGCGCGGTAGAAGCAATCATGGCTGTTCGCGTGCGAGCACTAGCGGGGCCCGTTGGTCGGCGACCACGGTGCTCGGGGTGGGCTTGGGGCCAGCCTGGTGTGTGGGGTGCAAGCGCGGGGCGCGAGCTCGGTATCGACTGCAGGGCGCGAGGATCGGCTGTGGGGCGCGAGCTCGGGATCGGCTACGCATGCTCAGGGGAATATGAGGCCACTCCGTCTGCACGGCCTCCTGCTATGTCCACGTCAGTGTGATTTGTTTCTACCGTTCGATTTGGAATATACGGTTTCGATGCAAACTGTTGCCTATCCATCCAGCAAGCCACCTATCCCTCCTACAAACTTACTATATGTGTGGCCTATTGCTTGACATTGACCTATCACTGCATGCACGATGCAGCAACAAGCAAGATGTAGCTCTAAAAAATGTGATGCCTCAGCCACAGTGTCTCCACAGCCTTTGTCTGATGTGCATGCATGCATCAGGAGGGATGCTATTGGCTATCCATGCAGCAAGTTCACATGACTGCATGCATGATGTGGCAAGCAACCAGGATTGCCTATTTAAGGGCAGCATTGCCTTCTTGCATTTGCATACCCACACAAGTGCAAGCTAAGGCTTTGAGCGTTCAATAGATAGTTCTCACTAGATAAATAGTTCTCACCTAGACTATCTATAGCAGCTCGAAAGGAAGGTACGTGCTACAAGTGTCTTAGGTGTTCTATATCAACTATGGTCTCTTAAAAAAATATTGTTAAAGAAATAGTATTAGAGTTAACAGACAAGATCTGTATAACGAGGCTACCAGTGCTAACTTGCGTTGTAGCTTGGCTAACTATGACATTAATTGAAGGTGCTGATGTTAATGAGGCTTCGTACTGATTTTAACTTACGTTGTAACTTGGCTAAATATGACAATACTGGTGCTGATACTAACTCGTGTTGTAACTTTAACTGACTATGGAACTGTTATTGAAGTACCTACTAATTGTTTGGCTAAAGGTGGTTGCTGATCCTAACAATTTCTGATCTAACTTTGCTGACTAACATCGGCTAAATTATTTTACTTACTCAGTTTTTCCTCATTGTATTGAGGTTAATTATGTGCCTTGTTCAGTTCGTTTTCTCATGTACGATGAGAGCGTTCGGTGTGTTTTCTAATAGTCTGCTTTGCAGGTCTAGTATCTTTCTTTAATTAATTCATATATTTCATATTGGTATTTGAAGGGTAAATTATGTTTCATGGATAGTACACCTTCCAGAACTCGAAAAAGAAAGCACTCACGTGGAGAGCAAGCTATTCTTAAAACAGGTACCTTTAGTCTTGCTTTTATTGGCTTGATGTCGCATTTTATTTTTTTCCTGGTGCGGGATTTTGGCGAGTATTGACCAATAGCCATCCATCATGTCATATGTAGGGATGAAAACAGAGCGGATACGGATGGATAATGCTCGTACCGTATTCATTTTCATATTTTTAGTCGGATACGGAAACAGTAGTCGAGGGTCAGATGTTGTTTGGTGGAGATTTTAGGCAAGTATTACCAGTAGTCGAGGGTGGGGGTAGATTGGATACAATAAATGCATCAATAACTAACTCATACCTATGGAGTTATATTAATGTCCTGCGTCTAACGGTAAACATGCGATTGCTCGGGATGGTAGAAGGTGGTTTACCAGCTAATCAAATAAAAGAATTTAATGACTGGGTATTGAGTATTAGTGATGGCACTGCAAAAGGTAGTTCACATAGTGATGATGGAGACTCTGAATGGATTGAGATACCAGATGACATCTTAATTCCAAAATTGGACTCTGCTATTGATGATATTGTTAAATCTACTTATCCAAATCTCAACGTATCATATTCGAATCCTGGCTACCTAAGGGAAAGGGCTATTATTGCTCCAAAACGCCGGCGAGGTCGCCACGCCATCCCCTCCTCCGCCTATAAAACCAGGCCCCCAGGGTGCCCTTCTTGCCACACCTCTCCATCCCAGCTGCGCCGCTGCTCACTTCGCCAAGCTCCACCACGCCGCCCACTTTCCTCCTCACCCTGCCCTGCTCGCCGCTCTGCTCAGCCGAACCGAGATAAAAGAAGAGGTGGCCCTGGCAACCAGGCCCCCTGGCAGTCTCCCCTCCTTTTCCCCTCCTTTTGCTCTCTGTGGCAGCCGGGCCCCACCCGTCAGCCTCACCGCCCCCCTCTCACTCTGTCAACCCGACAGCCGGGCCCCAGCCTCCATCCTCCCTTCCTTTCACCAACATTTGGGCCCCTTTCCCCAACCTACTTCTTCTTCGGCTCAGGCCCACGCAAGGCCCAACAGCGGACCAAAAGTCCACATTCCCTCCTCAGTGGCAAAGCACAACAAAATACGATGTCCAATTCTACTTCCTTACCCGACAACCTCTTAACCACATAAAGTCCACCTAGCTTCCCTCTATGCCTTAGCCCAATGGACCGTTCCAAGGGGGAGAGGTCTGTCTTAGCTCCCCACATCCTTCAAAAAGTCTAGTCTTCCTCCCTCAGATCCAACAACCAATAAGAAGTCCACTCTACCTCCTTTACCCCTTTTAAGCCCAACAGCCACCTCCTAATAAAGTCTGCTTACCACCCCTTACTCTCGACATGGTAACTCTTTTTAAATACAGGTCCACATTACGCCCCTTTGGTCAGTCCTGAGGCCCCCTTAATCTACAAAGGTCTGGTTCTCCTCTCTGGACCATCCGACCTAACGACCCTTCATAATTCATCCCACCTTCCTACGATTCAAGCAAAAGTCAAACCCCATCCACTCGCTCCGCTCAACACCATTACCTATTAAATAAAACTCCACTCTACCTCCCTGGCCCCACCAGTCAGTCTCTCAATCAATTTCGGCTTCCTTTAATTCTTTCCCTAACACCCAGAAAATGCCAGGATCATATCTCGTCAACTGTAGGCCCGATTCCCTCCGTTCAACTTCCTTACCCTTCCTAAAAATGAGATCTATCTATTGGCACTATTAGTTAACTATAATCTTGGTGTCTTGATTCCACTTTTGCGATTAGATGACGACGGCAGGTTCCTCTTTTGCGATTAGCTGATGACGGCAGGTTTCTCTTTCGGTCTGCGTTGTGGCCCTAGATTTCCAGATGATTTTCTCGAAGACTTGGATTATTAGAAGATTACTTGTTAGTTTGGGATCAGAAATTTCTGGACGGTTGCCCCATCCTCAGCCAAGCAGAAATTTCTCCCTTAGGTTGCCCTATCCTCAGCCAAGCAGAAACTTACAGCTGGGCCAAACTCAACCTGATCCACTTGAGCCGGTAATGACCAGTCTTCTCAACGCGATTCTCAGAAATACCCAGATCAAGGCACCGTACCAAGTTAGGCATCGACCATAGGACAGTGACATGGATCATACATAGCAAGTCAAAGGATCCCAAAAGATCAGGAGTCCCTTTTCCCAACAATGTTAGAGGACACGCGACGGATAAGGTACAGAAGCTACCTGTAAGAGTGTTCTAGAACATGAATGCCGACCACTCGGGGACTAACTCATCTAAAGGATACTCTGATTCTAGGGTCTTGATAAGGACAGGAAAGCCCTAGAGCAGTATGTGAATCACCACGCAGACCAATAAGAGACTTTTCAAAGATTGTATTAAGGAAAAACTGCAACAAACCAGATGAAGACACAACCCTAAGCACGATGTCAGGACAAAAATTTAAGGGGGGTAGCCTACCGCCTGTTATCTCGAGATAGACGAATCATGGATTTCGGAGGTCTTGCAGACATCGAAGAAGGGGTTGAACAACACCTTGGGACAAGGCGTTCTGTAGGACCTAGAGAAAAAGGGATTGACTAAGAAAAAGTGATAGATACCAACCCTCGGAAGTCCCCCTGGTGCTGTCCACCACCAGTAAATGGGACAGGGTTCACTGCAAGAAGACACAAGCACTGAAGATGCTAAACCAACCAAAGGAACCACCGAAAAATGGTGCCTATAAAAGGAAGCGAAAGCGACCCCATAAAGGCACCCTTTCGGACTAAGCCTCTGCTACTAAAAAGCTCGGCCCTTCCTAGCCAACCAAAAAACCATAACCATGTCAACCCCGCCACCATCAACCGAGGGGCATGCCGAGGACAAGCTCAATGGGTATGCCCAGCAACTAGAATTTCTCTGTTGACAGTTGGGCTACACCGAGGAGCCAATATTTTGCAGTGAGCAGATCGTTCAGGGATCCCAAACAAGCTGGAAGGTGACGGTTTTCCTCCATCTTCCGGGAGACGAAGTGATCACCTTCCAAAACCTTCATCCCCGGAGAACCTTTGAAGCCGCCACTCGGGACGTGTTCCGCGAGGCCCTCCTACGATTTTGCAAGATCTGTGCTCCCTTGGGAGTGGCCAACCATTTTGGTATGCACCCCTACCACGGGGAAGGTGATAGCCGGTACTACCTCCACCCAACTAAAAAGGTCGAAGGAAGCAGATGCGTCCTTCTCTCCAAGCTAGCCTACACACCGAGAACGCCTACGAGCAAGCCCTCGAAGAGCTGCATGAGCTTCGGGACCGATATGCTGATCTAGAGGCCCGCTATCAGCACCTAGCCCACGAGCACACTACCGCCCTACTCCTGGAAGCACATTACTTGGTCTGTCGTATGTCGATCGGGGGGCTACCCTGTGTCCCAAAAGGAACCGTGCCGGAAATTGAACCCCGCACGCCCCCACCATCTCCATAAGAAGGGTTACAAGTGTAAGCTTTTGTTTCACCACCGCCTTCCAAGCAAAGGCAATTTCCCTTTCGTCCCAAGTGATGTAATACCCTGTACTACATGTAAGGAAGAATAGAATGTGGAACGATGCAACCTTTTGCTTGCTTTGGCTATGCTCATGCTTAGGCCAAAGTACCTACTAGTAGGAACTCATTCATCGGGTAATGCTACTTTAAGACAGAGCGACAATCGCACCTATCAAAAATGACAACCTCAGAATACCCAGAAGGCTAGGAAAAATAAAGGACTTAGATATATTAGAGAAAAACGACAGTTCCCGTCAAAAGATATCCAAGCACCAATCAAAATCATAATGGTCCATGCTCAAGACACAAGGAAATGATGGATCTAAGCACGATTTGGAAAAGTGACAGTTTTCTTAACCAAGCAACCAAAATGAGCCAAGGACCTCATACTCAAAAGCACCGAAGCTAAAGATTAAAAGCTGGGACCATAAAAGTCGATACATAGAGAATACAACGCCAGCATCTAGCAGCCACACTACCAACTGCCTACTCTAGCATTGCCTCCAGGATAGAAAGAAAAACGATGGGTGCCAACACAATGAGGATGCAGATCGCCATGCACAGGTGGTCGGACTGGCTGTCCTATAGTGGCTCAGACCACCACCCTAAGAACTGGATCACTAGGCGCACCACTACGGCTAAGACGGTACAGATGGCGGCACAGACAAGACGTAAGCCCGACCACACCCACACCGAGCGCAAAACAATAGCCACCCCCGACCAGAAGCCTCCTCCTTGGCCGAAACGCCTCAGTGCCGCTGTCGCTGCACCTCCGCCTCCGGCAATCTCGCTTGCCGCCCGACAGACCGGAGCTCCGCGCTCCGCCTGCCCCAGACGCCAACGAGAGGCACCTTTGCCGACACCCTCCTGCTCCGTACCACCTCCAGTGGCACGGCTGCCAGCACCTTGCTCGCCGCCATTGCCGCCGCCACTATTGTCGGACCCCAGCTCCATTTTCCCCTCCTCACTTTGAGCTACACCGCCTCCACTCACCCTCCACTTGCCATGCCACTCCCACCTTAGCCAAAAGAAGAAGCAAGGAAGGCCCATAAATAGAAACGGACTCGATGACATAGGTACACAGGTACACGAAGCAGCAAAAGGTATATTGGCAGACCCAAATAGAAGCCAGACAACCCTGGTACCCCAGCAAATACCGTGGCTCGCAAGCGCTGGTCACAACAAAAGGATACCGAGTGTGGTACAGGATACCACTACAGTACGGTCAAACGCAGCACACCGATTTGATCCATGCAGAGCCCGATGAAGATACGTCAACACCAATACCAATACTAGAGAAGAACATGAGAATAGTGTCAGACCAACACCCGGCAGATCAGTTCAAAAGTTTAGGGCACCAAACAGTCGGCCCATGTCACTTGGTCAAAGTAAGGCCAGGGACCAGACAGCCACTTGACCCCACGTGTCAAAGCAGCAATCGTCGTTATTGTAATGTATTTGCTTCTATAGCCATGTCTTTATAAGGATTTTTGACATCTCCTTGACCCCGTTTACACGATGATAAGTATGTGTATCTCATATATTAACTTATACAAGAACAACCCCTCAAGTACTCTTAATCTTTCTATAAGACAATTCCCACAACAAAACGGGTGATAATAAAGTTTTTTGTGAACTTGTTTTCTTGTCTTTTATTGTTGTAGCGTTATTGTCGTAATGCATATATGCAAGTTTGTATAGATATGTGCACAGAAAAGCTATCTTCTCAAGCAAACATTACTTAATGGCCTCACACCACATAAGCATCACAAGTAAGGATACACAAACACACTAAACAAATTACCTTGTCCACCTACAAGTAGACAAATGGTCAACATCACACTACAGCCCTCCTTAGATGAGAACTCCAGGGTTTTCTTAGAGGAGTTTTCCATCTTAAATGAGAAGATTGGGGTAGCACTAAGGTGTTTGGATGTTCCAATGAGAAGGGTGGACTTCTTTCCAAGAGGACTCTTTATATCCCTTGGCTTTATAAAGCCACTACATCTCTATCCATGTCTCTACTTTATGTGGTTCAGTGGCACCCAAACCACATGGTTCTATCTCATTATATATCACCATAAAAATAGTTGTATACATTTAGAGGATCCAAACCTAAACACATAAATAGTTAGCTAATTATTTTTCTATGGATTTATACTTAGTACGATGTACACAACATAAACACGATTCTATCTTATTATATATTATAAAAAATACAATAAATATTTAAATGACAAATCTTTTGATTGATACAAGCTAAAATAGCTCCCCAAAAAATATTAGCACAAACTTTTTACTATGATATTTAAAAATTCATAATCCGTAGCGAAGCGCGGGCAAATGTGACTAGTAGTTATAAATGTTTACCATAAAGTCTCTTGCCATACTAAAATGACAGAAAATTTGCTCATATGAAATAACATATTTGCCCCTATCTATATCCCCTCATTTCTTTCTGTTCTCTCTCCTCCATCTCTGGCCACGTCTTGTTGGTACAGTAAATGGGTCTGTACGGTAAACTAATGCACGAAAACAAATCCGGCCGCCGCAAAATACAAACATGACATTTCAGATATAAAGCGAGTAAATACATACAAATCATGTGTATATGTCGCGAATCCAATTAGCTGTATTGGCTTTTGTTGTACTGTACGTATATATGGATTCAACCCTAACCTAACTTCATCCTTGTCTTTGAATTGCAACAACAATCTCATTACACCGTGCACATCTATACGAGCTTGTGGCTGCACAACGTGTTTGCAGGCAATAATAGCAATACCTGAAAAAGGATCAACACAAAAAGGTTGGGACGTTGGCATACAAAACTGACAAGATAATAAGGATTCAAGGCAACAGATCCAGATTTTGTCACAGAACATACGCACAGATAGTGGTCTTATAAAAACTACTCCAATTGATCTTTTTCACACAATATTTGCAGAGAAATAATTCATGAGCACTACAATTGTTACTTATGTTGGATAATGCGATATATGAAGGACTAAAATTTTAGTTTAAAAACTTGGAAAATTTTTACCCTTTTATATGAAAACAAAATGGATAAAACAGTTGGCAGCGTTCAACCTTAATGATGCAACCACACCTTTCCTAGTATCAAGCCATAGCAGAAACTGCTGATTAAATCAGAAAACACCAGAACCAGAGAGTATTGGCTCAGTTAGCTTGAATGATGGTCTATGCACTTCTGCTAGAAATAATGCGTATGACATATTGACTTCTGTAATTTTTGGAATAAGATTTAACACCTGACAAATATTGTATTACTACCTCCGTTCTCAAAAGGATGTCATCCTAGAATGCATGTAGTCAAACCTCGAAATCTTAAAATAATTAATAAATGCAAAAATATCAGGATTTAGAATGTGAAAATTATAATAGTAGATTTGTCATGAGAAACTCTTTTATATAGTTATAAATATATCATTTGAGAAAGTAAATGATAAAATATGTGCATTAGACACTGTGTCGATGTCAAAACATCATCCTTTTGAGGAGGTAGGTAGTACTACATAATTAATGGTAGTAAGACCGTTTCCATCACCGGGCTGGTTATAACTGTCCTCTTGCCTTCGCAGCCTTACCACCAGGCAAAGTGACCATTGTGATATGGTTAAGCTTGTTAGTTCTCTTCAAAAATTTAAATGAGACATTCTGACAACAATGACACATTTACAACAGGATAACAGTCCAACATCAAATCATCAAATTTGACAGTTAAAATACTTGAAGCCATTCCATGACTCCTCTCACAATTTTATCTCCTCGTGTGGCAAGCTAAAAGCATGAGAAAATAGCATGGCAGCACTTGTGGCATATGTGTAGGTTGTGTGTGAGCATACAGGCAATAGAGTGCGAATCACAAAGTTCTGGGCCACTGGCTCAAACGTTTTTGTAACAGAAGGTGTGAGAAAAGAATATTCCCTTATCTTTTTGCCTCTTGAAACCTATCAAATCCTGTGTGAAACTTGACTGAAACCATCTTAAGACACTCGAATTTTTTAAAACTAGAAAAAAAAACTTTTTGCAAATGGTAGGCTGCTTCTCAAAGTGGTCAGAACTCTGAATACAACATGAAAATTTGCTCAAACCTTGTGTTTCTGTTCTAACTTCTAAGACACTTCAAAAGGTTAAAACTTCATTCAAATATGCTTGAAACTCTAGAACTTCAAAATTAGTGTTAAAATATGTCTAGAACTTCCTTCAAACTTGGTTTTGAATCCAGCAGGTTATGTCAAATGCAGCACAATAAGGTCCAACAGGCTATGTTCATGCATTGATACCATCTTATGTACTAGGATCGTTCTCTCTATCAGTTGCTCCCTATTCTGATTATCTAGTCGGTTTTTGGTATTAACCAAGTGTTAACAAGATAGTTTACTGGCAACAGGTAACAGCAAATTTGTTCTGTATATTTAACATGCAATAGAATTTATGTAGCAGCTCTAGCCGAAAACACACTATCAAATATAGGAAGTGTGGTCTGGATTGCATAGTTCCATTGGTATGCCATCACCTAAAAACATTCTGGACGATGCTTTGTCAAGAATGTATATGTGAACTGAAATGAAATGCAATACTCAACAGTACTATGATTAGCAACCGTCATCTTCCACTATTTAACATGAAATGAGCTTCCTACAACAAGTTAGGATGGAAAGATATTACAAATGATAAAAGATGGAGAGCAATAAGAAAGAAGAGTACCTGTGTCGACATGGGAGAGCTACGAAGGGAATGCTAGGACTGGAGCGACATATAGGGCAGTCTGCTTCATCGCCAGAAGAACTTGCTGATTTGTCTTTGGAGAAAGGTAGAAGAAACTTCTTTATTGAGGATGAGTTTAAGAGGGGGAGAAGTAAAAGCAACATTTCCTGGACAATAAAGCAATATCAGCTATAAACTAAAATTCTGGACTCTTAAGTTTCTGACATCTGTCAATATTATTAATGCAAAGTAATACTGAACATGGAGTCATAGGAAACAAAATCATCAATTAATAACAGAATTGATACTTTCCAAAAAAGAGATAAAAAAGGTTTTAAAATCATCATCATTCAGCAAAGGCCATAGAGCGATGCTTGAGACACTCAGTTTGACAGCATATTCAAATTTTAGACTGGTCGCACTTTGACCGAAGACAGAAGTTGTAGATTGATCTTTGTTTTTCAGCTCTCACAACTTGCATGTAAACAATGACAATGAACAATCACGGTGATAGACAATTAGCGTGTACAACCAGAAATGGCTGGTATTATCGTAGCATTTGAAAATAGAACAGTATAAGGCTTCAAACATGATTTACTTAAACCAATCCTGTACTTGCTGATTCAATCTCCTCTATTACACAATTACTCAAGATTGATAATGTGACCACTTAAGCAAATTGTGGCCTTGCGATTAAATTAGTAAGACAAAACTGTTTCCTAAGTTTTCTGAGGCATATTTGAGGATAACTGATAACTTCATAACACATTATACACGTTTCTCAACACTGTTATCACTTGTCGGAACCCTCTCGGCCACTGACCTGGTCAAGGTATCCAGTGGTCACTAGGTCACTAATTGTACTGACCACATGTTTCAATTTTAAATTTAAATAAATATGACTTAATAGATAGAGAACTTTTAGCATTACACAATCCTTTGTTATATTGTTGTTATATGCAGCATATGAGAAGCCCATGAACCAGGTAAATGGATAGCTATTCATGAATACCAAAGCTTCGTTAAAACAGGAAGCTCTGGGTGTTAAAAAATCAAGGCCTGCTGCTTTATATTCCTAGAACCTTGTGTTATTTAATTAAGAGGAAATGGTAGCAACTTGAAGTGAGCATACCCTGTCTGGTGCCTATAAACCTAAGTGAGCCCAAATTAATGAGTTCGCAAACCTACCAAGGCCAACAAGTTCTCTTCTAGGTAAAACTGCAAGCCCAGTCCTTTTCCAGTCCAATTGGCTGCCTAAGCTGGGTTTAATAACTTGGTTTTCATGTATAGAAGACTTCTATGTCCTAACCGTTTTTTAATTTTGGTGGAAAAACATCCTTCCAAAACTCCTAAATAAGTCTGCATAGCAGTTGATTACTCTGTTAAGCATGAGTTGGCAGTACTGTTCAATGTAGTTCGCATCCACAACATCAATACACTTGAAATAACTGATGATCCTGACTCCTGAGTAGGGGAAGTGCTTGATAGCACATTATTGAATATTGTATGTATAAACTCTAAGGGAGTTTTAAATAATGTTTAACTTGGTAATTTTTCCAATATGGTTATTTAAAGGCATTTTTTCACTGGTAGAAAGTGCAATTAAGGGTTTCATCATGATATCTCCAGATCAGAGTACAAACCAACTACATTAATGACAATGCACAAACATTTTCAATGCTAAATATCATAGGACTAAGAAAATGTAGAGGAACTAAATATTGAGAGAAGTGATAGGTCTATTATATTTTGGTACCTAACTACAATTAGTGAAGAATGTAAATCTCAGTAGACAGAAAAACTAATGAAATAAACACAAGGATGGCTATTGCACATGCAACCTTTAGTTACAAAAGGATGTAGAGAAATAGTAGATGGTGGGATTACAAAAGGATGTAGAGAAATGGTAGATGGTGGGAAAGTAAAGTCGCCATCACTCCCATGTAGAGAAATAGTAGATGGTAGGAAAGTGAAGTCCTAAAATATTTACCTACTCACTCCATCCCAAAATATAGCTACCTTTAGCTATGAATCTAGACGGTGTTCAGATTCACAGCTAAAGGTAGCTTTTATTTTGGGACAGAGGGAGTATAAAAATAGGAGTTGCAGGTGATGATGTGTTTTATACCCTTCCCAACCCGCCAAAGGGTCTTCAAGGCTGTCTATGTGTGGACAAATTTAACTATTTGCCACTCTTAAGAATGACACCTCTTCAAATACCACTTTTACAACCGTTCCTACAAAATTGCCACTAGAGAGAGAGAGTATTTCTTCATGATTTGCGACTTTTGCTGACGTGGAGAGACAACTTGGCCTGCCAGCATGTCCGAAGGAGGCAAAACGACACTTTTGCCACTGGCCATCTCCTTTCCCCTTCATCCCTCTGCCTCCTGCCTCATCTGCCTTGCACCGTCGCCTGAGCCCGAGATCCACGCCGCCACCTCGACGAGCTCACGCAGACCTGGAGCCGCAGAGCTCCTTCTGCGCGATGGCGACGCAACCCTGGGGAGTAGTGGCCATGAGGTGGCAGCCGGACACAGTGTGCAGGTTTGGGTCGGTGGGGTTTTCCACAAAGAGCGCGTGCACTCCGTGAGGACCTTGTCGGGCCGGCACACGTAGAGGTAGGCAGTAGCCTCCGTCGTTGATTTGTTATCCACCACCCCTGGTCTCCCGCTCCACCGCCGGGAAGAAGGGCATTGTGGCAGCACTGGACCATGGGCGCGATGCCGCTGCCAGAATCCCCTTGTCACTCCGCCGAAGGACCCCGCCACCCCCATGGATCCCGCCGCTGGAGGGTTAGGTCGTCTATGCTTAGATACTGCAGTTAGGTGAGGCCCTTGAGGAAGTCAGGGAAGGGACCCCATCCCGGCGAGAGGGAACACCACCGGTGAGCGTGTTCCCCTGGAGCTGCAACGTCGTGAGCAAGGGGGAGCAGCATCCTGGCCAACCCCTTGTCAGCCATGTAGGGCGGGATTGGGGGGCATGGGGGGAGCCGAATGCGGCATCGGACCAGCGAGGGCAGTGGCGATTTCAGGCTGAGGAGGATATTTTTGTGGGCCGGTGGGGAGAGAGCCCTCCATGGCTTCGGCCACACCGCCAGCGTCCCCATACAACAGCCGCAGCTGCTGTGCGGGCATGACGCTGCAGTTAGCAGCGAAGACAGGAGAGAGAGAGATAAAGGGAGGGAAAGGCTGACTTGTGTGGCCCACAAGGGGTAAAATGGACATTTCACACGTCCCATCCACACTGGCAATGTGAGTTGGCACACCACATCAGCAAAAGTGGAAAATTATTAAGAAAGTTTCTCTCTCCGATGGCAATTTTGTAAGAACCACCGTAAAGATGGCATTTGAAGAGTTGCCATTTTTGAAGAGTGGCAAATTGTTAAAAAATGGCATTATTTGCACATGTGCACCTTTGTCTTTCCTAACACCAGTCTAATAGTCTATTCTCCTTTGCTCCACTCATCCTAGCCTCTTTTTCCCCGTCTTCCTAGTTGTCTCAAGGTCAAAGACCAGCGATAGCCTTTTTGCTATTTCTATTCAGGTTCCCATAAGAGCTTTTTCCTTTCCATCATGAGTTGAGTTTTTGTGGTCATATATATAATTTTCATATTTGAGGATATGTATTTTTCATATTTTACTTGAATCTTAAATTTATATCTGATGTAACACGTGAGCTTACATACACATGTATCATAATTGCTCTAAATAATATTAATCATGGATATGCTGTACTATTAACATTTAACAGAAATTTATTTCAGTATATTACAGGAACGGTAAAACTGCCAGACTTACAGAAATATAAGAAGCTAGACTCAAGGTTTCATTCTATATGTATTCATGCAACTAAAAAGGACGAAACCATGTACAGTATGTCAAACCTATCACTGCATAAGCTAGAAATTTTAAATTATCAGACAAGAATAGTATCAAGAGGCATACCGAAAACTCATTCCAAACCAGCTGCCGGTTCATGTACTCAAAGCTTACTGCTCTATTCATGTTGGGGCTCCCGTAAACAAGTCTTGCTTTCAGAATCCTTTCAACAATTGTTTTATACCTGCAGAAATATATAAGCAATGCTGAACTCGTGTTCGAGATGGTTGAAAAAGCAGCAAGCCTATTATTTATAAGAAAAACATAAAATAGCTAGTGATATCTAAAAACTAACCTAGCTCATTTAAGTAAATTATATTGTCATTGTCATTCATTAACTGTGATGCTGACACTATTAAGCCTGGTCCAGATAGATCAATTAGCAATGCCAAACTGAGTATCATTTGCTGTGAGTCTACGAGTAATCACCATTTTTACTGTTTCCTCAGAACAAATAAATGAACATAACAAGTTAATGAATGGTACCTTCCACCATAAAGAAATAACAATAGGTTAAAAAATGAAGCTGCTCTGTATAAGCCTTCAGCATTTTGCACCAAGCCCCAAGCACGACGTGCTAGTGGTCTCTAAATTATGAAACAGAAGTTATAAGAACAACAAAAAAGGAATTGAAGTTTTTAGAAATAAGTACCGAAGATAACCTGTTCAGAATCACCCCATCGACGGAAAGCAGAAAAAGACTGCAAGCGGGACCATATATATTGGCCACCAACGGTGCTAATACAATACAAAATCTTTTGAGAAACTGAAAGTCCAGATCCTTCCAAACCTGTTCTAACTGAAAAGCACATGGAATTCATCAGCGCTTGCTAGGATAATATTACCAAAAAAATCACTTGGTAGGATATCAGTAGCATTCCGTCAAAGTCAAAGAATGTAGCGAGTAACAAAATAAAAATTGTAGGACCTAGTAATGGGCCAAGGCCTATGTAACCCCATCCTAACCAAATGATCAAGAATACAGACAGCCCAATCCATGAGATAATTTTAAAGTCTTCCAAGAGCCAATGGGCTAGATGTGATGTCAATTGACCGAGCAGTTGCGATGACACCATGGAGGGTAGGCAGGACTCTTTTGATTTACAGATATCTTGCTAAATGGAAATGATTATAATAGGGCCTCTTACATAGAGGACTCCCCTAAGTCCTAACAATTATAGATAATATTAATCTAAAGAATAGCTTGCCTAACTACTAGAGAAGACACCAAACCAAACAACCAAATAGATCGATTTCCTAAATCCTAATAACAAACCCTGTCTATGGATGCTGCTACTGCACGCCCTAATGGGATGGCACAGGCCACAAAATGGGGAAACCCCATCATATCCTAGCCCACCTCAAGTCTTTGACCAAACAGTCCAGCTTGAAAACAGTTAAGCATCTGGACCCTTTGAACCTTCCAGAAGTTGAGTTAACACATGCATTAACTATGTTTATTTCCTTTTTCTTCTATGAAAAGAATATAGCATGCGTTGTGTAAATCAAAAGTTCCAATTTAGCTTATAATTAAAGTAAAATGCAGTGAGGATTCTTGCGAGGTGGGTGCAGGCTAATATCTTATCTTACAAAATGCTTAAACGAGCAACTTGATAGGAGAGTGGAAATCAAGTCTGATGCAAGTTCATATTGTACATGTCCTGAGCTAGCTGAGAATAACACAAGAAAACCCACGATGTTGGCCCTTATGAAGAAACCACAAACGTGTTGGTTCAAAAATTAATTTCCTAGAAGATACATGCAGTCAAGTTACCCATAACTTGAAAACTTTTAATAAAATATTTTACTCACTTATAATATTCATGTTAGGGAAATGCTTACTTTAAGGTTTTGAGCTTAAAGTTTCCTGGCCACATGCTCTTTTCAGGCAACTTAAGACACATAAATAAGCCCTTTTTCCTTTGAATAAACTGGGACAGTGATACTTAAAAATGTGTAGAATAGCATGTATTTTTGGACACCATGTCTTATTTGTTAAAAGACAGCTAATTGACTGGACAGGAGACAGTAATTAGGTTTTAGGTATGACACATCCATATCAAATTGTGATGAGCATTCTGTAGGCGCGATCATTGGATTGATTCAATTCCCAATAGATAGTATAAAAATCATAATTACCATTTCCTGAACTAGCTAAAGACAAACTCACACCTAAAAGATGTGAACCCAGTGCAACTTCAACATCATACATGACTCAACCAAAGTAAATAAGGGTATTACAATGCAAGGAGGATGCATGATCTGAGTGTAAATACAAGGAGCTGGTAGCCTTGTGCACACTGAAAATCCAAATATTTAGTATACTCTGATCAGCTATAACCAGCACAGTAACTAAAGATAATGCCATAAAGAACATGTCATATACATTATACAAATATGGTAAAAATTCAGATGTGATAAAATAGCAAATACCTTCTTTTCCTGTAGTGGGTGCTGCCAGCTCATCTCTATACCTCAGGTTCATCAGGGCATTCCCAGGAGTTGGCTTGTCAACCCATATTGAGAATCTCCATATGAGGAACTCAAGGAAAGCATCTAGTTCAGGCTCGTATTGGAACAAGAGTCCTGGCTGAAACAAACATCAAAACTGAAGGTTCACTTGTGCGCAAGCCATAAGAAACACACATATCACCATGATTAGTAAAGGAAGTACCTTCACCAAAGAGAATACTTTGACTAACTGCTCTTTCAACATGGCAGACATCTCGACATCAAGCCTTGCAGCATCAAATTGGTTAACTCTAGATATTGAAATTGGGATAGCAGTCTGCGTCACACAAGAAATTCAACAGTGCATTACTACCCAAACAACGTAATGAACATTTTCCTTCCCATTGTAACAGACAGATCACAAATCTGCTCACTATTTAAGACAGCACCAAATTCATTGACTCAATTAATTGGGAAATCAGGAACTAGTGACTCCCCACACGGGCACTTACAAAAAATTTGGATCAAGCTAGCTAAGAAACCTCAGACATCATAAAGAATTTAATCTAATATGTGTATTCCGATATGCTCGAAAGCAGCAAAGCCGCCTTTAGAACCCTATATTTGGTAAACAAGAGAAAGTACCCGACGATAAAAGTTCGTACAGCAAAATAATCCAAACGGAGGGGAATTGGAGACATACCTTGGAAGAATCGCGCATTGACTCCCACTGGGGGAGGAGGCGCCGGTACTCGGCGACCCATGCGTCCGGTGGTGGCGGCAGCTGCGGCGACGGCGACGGCGACGACTCGGTGGAGGCGGAGGGGGAGGGTAGGGTTTTGGGATCCGCCATTAGAAGGGGCGGAGCTCAGGGGAAGTGCGATGCGATCTCGAGCATGAGAAGCCGCAGAGGTGAGAAATTCCGCAGTGAAGGCCGCCGATCAACCTGGCGGTCGATCCCCCACCTGGTAGTTATGGGGGAGGCGACGGCCGGAGGGAGAGGCGGAAGGCACCGGGCGGAGGAGGAACGGACACTCAGTGCCGGCGGAGAGGGGTGGACGGCGCCGGGCGCTCCGTGCTCCGGCGTTGGATGGGACGATTGAGGAAGAAAGGGTGTGAGATTGGGGATGCGGTTGATGCTTTGAGATTGACGGGCCCGCCCCTCGTACGCCTTGCCATGAAGATGCGATGGAATCTGGTTTTCTTTGACGTACTAAAACCAAAAAGGCAAAAACGGTTGTTATTTTTGGCTACTGTAGATAAGTTTAAGCAGCGGTGATTGTACCAGGTTCCCACGTAAAATGCTGTAAGTTGGAGCTAAGCATTTGACCACACATTAACTAATTATACTATCGCTCGAGTGCTAGTAGATACTTTTTCCGTTCCAAACTATAGTACTTCCTAGAATTAACATGTGTCATATCCAGTATTAAGTTTTTTATTTTAAGACATAGGAAGTAGTATGTTTGTTTATTTTAAGGTGAAATGGTAGTAATTAAAACTTACCGAATAATTATGAGTCAATTCCCTACGTGTTCCTGAAATTTCACGTGATTTCTTTTACGTTTATAAGATTTACTTGATCTCTTGTATATCTCTTGAGTTGTTATTTAGACCCTTTACATATCTATTCCATTAGTTAACCGTTAACTTTTTTAAAATGACCTTATTACCATTGGCATATTACTGAGAGTTAGAAATATTTCATGTAGGAATTATTTGGGTTATGAAAAAAAGTAAGGAATAAATTAATGAATATGTAGTTTTGAATTTCAAAATTTTGAAAGATAATTTCTGTGGGCACCCCGAAAGTACATTATGAAGAGTAACTATTACGGCAACGCGAACTATCTAAATGGATGGGGTCCCGAATAAAACCCAAATAAATGCGGTAACCATCCATCCTCATCGCAGACTTGCCATAATCTTTACCCATTCACAATACAAATCCAAAAATGCCGAGAAGTGTACAAAAGAGATAATCATAAGGATAGCTTGCCAGTCCTCCCCGTCATACGCCCGTCAAACCACTCGATGGTGGCGACCAAACACGATACGTACCCCAGAGGACTCGAACCACAATAGCTATCCCCCAACCATCTCAATTATACACAACTCATACTCATGTTCAGCTAGTCCCCAGGAAAACGACTAGCCTCACACTTTCATCACAAGCAATTGATAAACATCACAAGTACTCTAAAAATGGATAAACGAGCAGCAGGGTTATAAATATTACATAAAGGGTTCTCACACCCTAATTCATCACAATAGTGACACAAAAGGTTTACAGCGGAATATAAACACAAAAGACAAGAACCAGTGGTGCCAAACCCATGCACAGGGCAACCGACTGGGGATAGAGCTCAACTCAAACTACTAATTATCCTCTCCACCCTCGGCGGGATAATAGTAGACCACATCAGCTTCGTCGTTGTCCTCACCTGAAAAATAGCAACGTGAGTACGAATGGTACTCCGCAAGACTTACACAATAATAATAGTACAAAGAAAGCATGCTGGTTTCTACATCAAGGAAGAAGGCTATATTGATTTGATTTTGCACAAAGCTGATTTTATTGAGCAAGTAATACTTGAAACTATAAGCATTTTGTGAAATAACTCCATCTGAAATTTCAAGACAGCAAGTATATGGTTCTGAAAATGGAACATAAATGAGCATAAACCCATGCTTTAAGCATCATCCATGGGCCACCCTTGCCCAAACAATTGTGCTGCACTAGCACACCATTATTCATGATTAAAGCCAAGTCATATTTAACATTTAAAAATTCCTTATATAAACCCATCCATCCATGACTATCCTAAGTCACGGTATAACCACATAACCCAAGTTGGATGCTAACATGACTGAGGAACACATCAAGCGGTCGTCCGTAACCGTGGACACGGCTATTCGAATAGTTCTTACTCTGATCAGAGGTGTACATCTTTACCCACACGATGTGATAGAAGCCAAACGGCTACACTCTAGTTTGATCCGTACCCGTCGGTACCCACACTCTACACATTGAGTGCGGACTAGAGGTCACAACAGAACCTTTTGCACGCTTAGCCCCAACCACCTAAACCACGTCTGGGCCCCCGACGACTTAGTCGTGCATGTGTGATGACTAAGGCAGGCTCACCGTCGTGGGAGGCACCTCCGGCCAGTCCAGGCGCGCTCGAGGTCCTCCAACGGAAATCCATCCTCACGACTGACGGACGGGTGTAGATGACCACAGCCTCCCGTGCTACTGAGTTAAGCCGTCCCACTCCCGGCGTGTGGAAGTACGTAAGGTGCTTGAATAGACGTCAACATGTTCGGTCCTTAACGACCCAGACGGAGCTACGTGCATCGGGGAAACACCATCCCTTCATCGCCCTATCATCCGTCCAAGTCAAACATATTCTCAAATATTAATTAGAAGTTATTCTTGTTAGATTTTAACCCATCTATTCGCATTCAACTAATTTTGAATCGATAGCTCCATCTATCGGATTTTGCTAAGTCTAGAATAAGCATGGCTAAGCATTCGGTAAAATAAAAGTATCCCAAAGTCCTTAACCAGTGGTGACAATGTATAAACATGGCGTCAATAACCAAGGAATGGAAATGCATACAATTGGGTAATATTGACTCTACCCGTTTTTCCATTTTAAAATAGACTAGAGCATGCATATAGATATTGTTTTCACAAACAAATCAATTTATTGAAAACATAGGTTCAATATGCTTAGACGCTTGCCTTTCTGCAGCGAGAAGACACTCTCAACCTCTGGGTCAACCTCCACGTACTCCGTATTCTCTGAATCTATCGATAAATAACGAATATGCAAATAAGAATCCAATAAACATGCTCATGCAAAGATGATCGATAAATTCTAAGATAAATACAGTAGGTAGGGCATGCTCTAATAAGATTTTAGGAGAAAGAACCAAGTCATTTGCATCCCTGGATTGGGAGATACAAAAATAACAAGGTAGAAGGGCTGAAAACGGCAAAAGCCGAAACTATAGGAAAACTCTAAGTAGAAAATAAGTGCTTGCCTTCTTTGGTAGGATTTTATGAGTGTGAGCATTTTTTTTATGTGAAAATACATATCTTCCTGGTTCCGACAAAATTTGGTTTACTGAAATCCAATTTAAAATGATTGAGAGATGAATTTTACAAGTTTAACAAAAAGAAAGGTTAGAAAATTACTTAGGTCTATTTTGGGAGGTATTTTTATCAAATACAACTTTTACACAGTAATTTTACAATTTTCTGAGTTTAACAGAAGTGGTTTCACAGTTTTAGCAATTGGGATGAATTTTCTAGAAATTCATAAACTTATAGGTTAATAAAAGGTATATAAAAGATGTTTCCATTTTTAGAGAAAAATCCTACACAGAAGTTATCACTTTTTATTTTGCAAAATGAAAGAACACATTTTTATGAATCCACAGAACTTTGGTTTACCTCAAAAGGGGTTATAATGGATTTTATAGAAATATTCCAAGTTCTTTAAGCATAAAATGAGGCTTTATAGATATTTCCTGTACAGAAGTGATAATATTTTCTTTGACAGTATTAAAGTTCACAAATTTACAGAATGAGCAAAATTGGTTTCCCCCAAAAATGAGTTAAAATGACCAAGATATGAATTTACAAAGTTGAGCTATATTTTTGTTGGAAAAAAATATTTTAGTTTAACATTTTTCTTCTTTTCTTATTTCCCTTACAGCCTGGGCCCGCAGGCCAGCGAGGCAAAGCAGAGCAGGGCGCGGGCGCGAGGGTGCGAGGGCATGGATCGGACCGTCCGTTCCGGGAGTGTATGGTCCGGCCTGGCGAACAAAGAAGGGCGCGGGCAGATAGAGCCGGCGGGCTTCTCGGCGGCGGCGACGGCGATGGTGGCGTCAGCTGTAGTCGGGCCCCAAAGAGAAGATGCAGAGGAGATCAAGGCGAAGCCGTCGGTGGTGGTCTCGTCGCCGGCGGTGGTCGGAACTAGCCATGGCGGTGGCGCATGCGGCGAGGCACTTCGGGTCGACGATGCAAAAGAGACTACGGTCTGTTGCTGGGCAAACCAGTGCATGCACAAGGTATTAGGGGACTCCAGGAAGCTCACCAGTGGTCACGCGGGGTCCGGCAGAGTCGGCGTAGCAGCAGCGACGTCGAGGACGGCTCGGTGGCGGCGGAAAGCTTCGGGCTCACGTCGTTGGCCTTCTCCCGGGGTTCTGCGACGGAGCTGAGGTGTCGAATAGGTTAGAGACCTCGGAGAGATGGTCTCAGTGCAAAGAATCAGATCATGGCTCACCGGATGGCTCGGGATCGGGTATGGCGGCAGTTGGCCGGAGAGGAAGAAGATGACTTCGATCTCCTTGCTCGGGGCTTCGCAGCGCAATTCCTCTGGTCGGCAAGCTCCTGTAGACTATGCGATGCTAGGGGCGCAGTGGCTCGGTCAGAAACTTCTTGTGCCGGCCGGAACGGCGAAGCGACACCGGCGGCTGCACTGGAGAGCAGAAAGCGGAACACGGCGGCTTCGACCGGTGATCCTAGGGCAACCAAGTGCAAAAATGGAATTATTGGGAGGTGCTAATCACGTTCCAGCAGAGGGAAGAGGAATGGGCTCACCAGAGCAAGCTCAGGCTCGATCGAACAGCTTCGGCAGTGAGGAAGATGAGGTTGCCAACGGTGAACCTTGGGGTCTCCGGCGGTTTTCTCGATGGGAGCGTGAAGAGGATGAGGAGGAGATTCTGCTGGCGAGATTAGAGGCGAAATGGTCGAGGTTTCCCATGGTGGAGCTCATCTAGGTCACTCTGTCTGTGTGTGCTGTGGGAGAGGAGAACGAGAGGAAGACACGTCTGCCATGCAATGCTGAGTCGTCTCCACTGCTACAGTGTTCAGGGTGGGTCCCACATGTAAGACAACACTTTTCTACACACTTGTGGCTAGCTTCACTCTATGACTTGTGGGTCCAGGAAGTGAATTCCTAGGAGGAGTGGAGGAGTATGGGTGAGTTTCCTAGTGCATCACACAGTCCCATGTTATAGTAATGCTGACAGGTGGGCCAGGTCTTGTGGGGTCCACTGGTCAGTGTCTTGAGAGAGAAGAAACCTCTAGAGACTATTTTGTGAGCTGTCCAACATGCAGCTCTCTAAATTACTGTTTAACTAAGTAAATGAGGAGCATAAATTATGAGAAAATAATGGGAGGTAGAGGAAGATGTATTTAACATGCTGACCAAATTTCGTGGTTAGAGGAGGTCTGGTTAATTTGTGGTGAAATTGCAAAGTAGGCACACTGATTCAGTTTTTCTGCTGTGTGATGTATGTTCCTAGGGCTTTGCTCCTATTATTTCATGTGACTTCTTTGGGAAGTAAATTGAGCCAAAATTACTGGTGATAGGGTTCATGGTGTCACACCTGTTGGTAGAATTGCACTGCCTAATTAATCCTCATTTTTATTTGGTGAATTTTAGAAGTAAACCAACTTATTTCAGCTAGCTTCCTAGTTTAGCTGATTTGAGGGACTTGGTTGAAGTATTTATTGAAGTGATAAAATTATGTAAAATTTACGGTGGGTAAATCAGGTGAGATAGTTCTTACAGGAATTTTTCCATGATTAAATGTGCAGCCAAACATCTTTGGAAATTCCTTAGACCATACAAGGGCATTTGTCAAAGAGAAGGATCCAGGCTGAAACTTGTTTGGAACTTTTGAGGGGTCTAAACCAATGAAATAAATTCTGGAAAAACTATATTGATTCATGATGAACAGGCTAGTATTTGAATAGATTATTTCCCACATATGTTTCTGTTCAATTTGGTGCACTTTTTAGGAGTTGGGCTAATGTTGCCGATTAGGGTTTTATTGTGTTGATGGTTTTAAATTTTGCAAACTTTATTTTGCAAGAAGTGACAAAGCAAGAATTTAGTTTGTGCACTCTAGTGGCAGTAGGTCATAACCCTTATTACTTGGAATTAGATTTGGGGCTGTGACAATTTCATTGAAACTTCAAAAAAAATACAAACTTTGTATCAAATTTGAAAAGTACTTTTTGAACGAATAGCAGTGAAAAAAGATTCATTTGTAAAAAACAAAAGAGATGGAATTATTTGATCACAAATATGAAAAAAGATATTTAAAATTTTTAAATAAATTTCAAATCAAATTTGATAAAATTCGTACCACATTTTCACCAAAATTTACGCCAAATAACATACAATTTTAGTCCTCAATTTCCAATTGAAACTAATGTATGGATTTAATCATAATTTTTTAAATTTGTTCAAAAAATTTAAATTTTGTTTTTCAAATTTGGCATGAAATGATTCTATCCTATTTGATTCTTTTTATAAATTAAATTTTTTCACATTGAGTTTTATGAAGTAGGTAGTACATAAGTATGAGCGAAGGACAATACAATTATTTTAGAAAATTCTGACGGTCAACTAACGGAATAGACACAGAGGAGATTAAGATGAAAATTTAGAGGCATGTAGGCAATGAGACAAAATTCAGGGAAATAGAAGGGATTGAGCAAATTCTCAGTGTCATGTAGGAAATTTTGCTCAATAATTATAGCACTTCCTACGACATAAATATTTTAGGTTTAGTGAAACATTTTGTTAAATATTTAAAACTTTAAACATTGATTTCTTCCTCATCTTCCATAATAACGTGCACCACCCGTCTACCCTAGTATGGCTTTATTGCTTTGCAGCTTATGCGCCTTGCTTTCTCAGGGAATCCGTCTGCCCTTGGCAGGGCTACTGCAGAGATTGCCGTTGTACTTATCCACCGTCCAAATAAAATCGGATGGTTAGCATTTGTGGCCCTATAATTTCTAAGCAAATCATGTTTCTTCCATAGCTTTTATGGTTTCTTCTCGATCACGGGCAAGAGATTTTTTCTGCTTCTTCCACTGTTGAAGTGCGCTATATGTCAAGTCCAAAATAGCTAGCTACATCTGCATGACCGTGTAATCCCGGCGGCTCATGATCATTCATCGTTCCCCTTGCTGGTTGCATGCAAGCTGCAGCTAAGAGTTGTTTGTAATGACATACTTGGGGCATCGTGTCGCATGCTTTGGTGACAGAAAGAAATACTGTTAGATTTAACATACTATTTTTTAAAAAAACATGTAATGAAGAAAAAATGGGACGCGATCTATTCAACAAAAATGCCCTTAAAAATGAGGAAATGAAGAAAAAAAATGGAGACCACATTGCTATCTTTTCATAAAAATGTTACATGTAATGAAAAATAAATAGGACCCTTTAGGCAATGTCTACAACAAAATGAGGACATACCCATAAAAAGAAGAGAGAATGAAAGAAAAATGTAGACGACGTTGTTATTTTTTTCAGAAAAATATTACATGCAATGAAGAAAAAATGGGACCCTTTAGGCAATCCTACACCAAAATGAGGAAATGAAGAAAAAAAAGGTTTGAGAGGAATCAAACCCGGAACCCAGAGGCTGAAACAATGTTGTAGTAACAGTTGCGCTAAACAAGCTTTAGTAATTGTGATATGTAGGAAACTATTTGTGTGAGGACCTCGGGGGGCCACCACAGTGGTGGAACCTTTTTTCTTCATTTCCTCATTTTCTTCGTTGCTCCGAAATTTTGACAAATTAACCCTCTTAGAAAACTTATTTTAAGAATAGACCGTGTTTGTCGAAGGACGAAACCTCGACGGCGGAAAGTCAGGAGACCCCCCTTTGAGATTCGGCCAGGGGAGTAGTTCTCAGGTGCAACCGGCGTCAGACGGATCAGCGCTCGGGCGGGAACAGAGGGGGCCCGAGCTGGAAGGTACAAGGGCTCGGACCGTCCGATCCGGATCCGGACCGTCAGAACCGTAGCGAACTCACGAGAGGGAGAGAGACAGGAGGCGTAGACAGGTTCGGGCCGCCTGGAAGCGCAATACCCTACTCCTGTGTGTATGCTATGTAGTGGATGAATGTGGCTTGGTGTTTACAAGGTGAGCTCAGCCCGCTGGCCGGCGCTAAGGAAGAGGAACAGTTGTCTCAGAATGAGCTAGAGTCGGAGAGCCCGGGGTTCCTAATGCTAAAGCTTGCTTGCCCCTCGGTTCGGTGGCTTGGATCCTCCTTTATAGATTAGGGGAGTCCACAGTGCCAGAATACAGAGAGAGAGCTTTTCCGGTGAGCCCTCCTGTGCACACGTCTGCCTACGACGCCCATGCCGGAGCTGTTGCTGCTGTGGGCGGCTGGAGCACGCGCATGCCAGCAACCGCCTGTTGCGCCACGCCTGGAGGGAGCCCCTGTCGGGTGCTGCGGGCCGGCTGGTCTGGTCGCCTGGTTGCCACACACGCCTGGAGGAGCCCCTGTCGGGTGCTACGGGCGGCTGGTCTGGTCGCCTGGTTGCCACGCACGCCTGGAGGAGCCCCTGTCGGGTGCTTCGGGCGGCTGGTCTGGTCGCCTGGTTGCCACGCACGCCCGGAGGCGGCGCCTCCGGGCACGGGCGACACGTGCCCGGGGCCGGAGGCGGCGCTCCCGGCCGGCACCTCCGGCACGGGCGACACTCGCCCGGGGCCGGAGGCGGCGCTCCCGGGCGGCACTCGCCCGAGGCCGGAGGAGGCGCTCCCGGGCGGCCCGCTTCCGGGCGGCACTCGCCCGAGGCCGGAGGAGGCGCTCCCGGCGGCCCGCTTCCGGGCGGCACTCGCCCGGGGCCGGAGGCGGCGCTCCCGCTCCCGGGCGACGCGCGCCCGGGGCCGGAGGAGGCGCTCCCGGGCGACAGGCGGCGCGTCCGGGCGCGGGGACGAGCACCCGGGGCCGCGGCGACGCATCCGGGCACGGACGGCCGGCGGGAGACATGGCCTCCCTGCCTGCCGCCGGTCGTGCAGGATATGTCCCCCGGAGGAGCCGATGTGGCCGGAGATCCACGCGTCCCCGCAGGCTGTGGGACCCCCAGTCCCATTTCGCCGACAGTGGCCCCGGGCCCTGTTGCTCGGCCGGAACCGCTCCGGGCAGAAACGGGGCCACGTCTTTGAAGAATCGAGGGGACGCTGGGTCCGCCTGGTTCATCTTGAGCTGGTAGAGCTTGACGTCCTTGCCGCTTTAGACGGGATATACGCCCGGGACTCGGGCGCCGCCGTTGAGTTCTTCGTAGCAACTCTCCGGCCGGAGATCGCGGCAGGGGGACAGGTGCATCGTCCGATCGAAGGGCGCCATCGAGCTTGCCGCCGATGACGCCTCCCGTGCCCGGTCAGAGACGGAGGCGCGGGAAGAGGAGATTTCCTCTCGGGGGAAAACGTCTCCGGGGCCAGGAGGGGTCTCGCGGGCCCGGGAGCGCGAGACCAGCCCGCGGAAGAAAACCGCGGTGATTAACGTGGAGGGCGCCAAGCTTTCCAGCGTCATGGCCCGAGACGGCATGAGCCGCCTCCTGAGCAAGGAGGAGAAGCTGGTGTCCTGGGAAAGAGACCTCGAAGGGCGGGAAGCCGACCACCAACGCGAGGTAGAGCAGGCGAAGATGCTGGCCGCCGACATGGAGGCCAAAGCCGAGGCTCTCGGGACCGGGAGGCGATCCCGAGGAGAAGAGAACTCCCTGGCCCGGCGAGAGCGGCGTGGAGGCCGCCGAGCGGCGGCAGGCGGAGATGGAGGTCTCCTGGAAACGCGCGGCCGACCTTGAGGCCGTGGCGCGCGGGGCCACCGTGCGGGCCGCGTCAAGCGGCTCCCCCTCATCGGCAGGCGCGTTTAGCTCAGCCGAGCAGCTGGCTAGGGCAGAGGAACGGCCGAGAACGGTGCCAGATAGCCTCGCCCTCCAGAAGAATCTCGACAGCGAGATCGCGGCCTGCCTGGGGCGGTACAGCTCCGGTGCCCGGGGACGTCTCAAGCGCATCGGCATCCAGGCACCCCCGCAAAAGCCCGAGGTGCCCCCCCCCGGGGTCGGTCAGGAGCTGGCGGAGCTCGGCGACTTGCTAGACACGCTGGACTTGCTCCCCCAGCGAATCCACGAGGTCCTGGAGAAGGAAGGAACAGAGCTCGCCACGCGGGTGGCGGAGTAGGTCCTTGGCTGCTAACGGGCTCGGGACGCGGAGTTTCCCCTGGCCCCGGTGCTGGAGGGATTCCCCACCGACGGGGAAGAAGAGGCTCGAAAGGCCGTGACCGACGCTGCTGCAACGGAGGCCAGATTCCTCAACCGGGGGGAACACCTCGAAAATCCGGCGAAGGGGCCGGGCCCGATGAGTGATCTCTCCTCGCGCGGCGATGGCTTGGATTATTGCGTCGCCTGCTCCGGGATTTCAGCCAGTTGACTCGGAAGTCCGATCCGTGAGGGGACGTCCGAATTTAGCATTCGGTCGGATGTCTTGGGCAACCGCTAGACCGTCACCGGCCCAGATCTGCTCCCGCCACGTGGGGATGTTCCGGGTGGCCCCGTAGATGCTGCATAGGTTAGGTACTGCCCAAGTGTTAAGCTCGTGCCCTTTGGCTCGCCGGGAGCCTCTTGGAGGACGACCTCACCGGGCACGGTCGCCAGGTAGCGAAACACCCGCACCTTGCGGTGGCTGGGGAGGAGCTGGGCCGGGCACCGCTGCCCCCCCCGGGAATCTAAGCTGGCCCGACGGGGGGCGCTGCCCGAGACCCCGGGGCATCGACAGTGTCCGGGCACGGTCCACGACCCGGTCACCAGCCACGGTAACCGGGCGGCACTGACCAGCAGCCCATATGCGCGGCTTCGGCAATCCCATTTTGCTCCGGGGCCGAGAGAGCGAAACGCGTGGTCGTAGAAAAAGAGAAAAGATAGATAGCCGAACAAGCGTAAGTTGAATGAGGTGCGTATCTGGATGTTGACGAGCATGGTGCGTTGCGCGGGTACGACCTCGGGGCGTGAGCACTGTCAGCTCTAAGCTAGGCCTGAGGACCGCCGGAGACGAAACGCCTTCCTGGCATACTCGCTTCGGGCCCCCAGTCCTAGGAACCGGCTGCGGGCACGACCTCGGGTAGAGGTTACTGCCAGCTCTATGCTCGGCCTGGGAACCACTCGGAGATGGGTGCGCTCGCCTTTCCACTTAGCGCCCCGGGGTCCCGGGGGCCTTCTCGGTGCTGTAGGCCAAGCACCCTTCTTAACCCTTCCGGGAGATCTGGTTGCACACGAGGGACCGTGAGAGTATATGGCTCGTCCCTGTGTCCCATCTCGCATGCTACGAGCCGTGGGGTCAACCACTTCCCGAAGGGCATCCTCCCGTCGCAGACCGTGCAGAGAGAGGGTTACGCACAAGCATTTCGCCCCCATCCTCCGGAAGGACCGGTCCCGAAGCTAGCCAGGCAGGGCGTCGGAGCCGCAGGAGCGCGGGGTCGACGAATGCCCTGGACCTAGCACGTGGGGGCTCGATCACTCGTCGGCAAGGACTGGTGATAACGCGCAGACCCAACCGCCGCACGGCGGCCCGGTATGCCCCCAGGGATGGCACCCGGCGTGCACACACGGAAAAGGATAAAGGGCAAGACTAAAGAGGATATTGAAAAAAGCTTTTTATATGAAATTACACATATGGGGCCCCGGCCAGCGTTGAGTGTGTAGAGGAACCGACGCTGGGCCGAGCTCCCTGCAACTTACGGATATGTTTATGGATAAAACTTGCGAAGCATGTTCGATATTCCAGGATTGGGAAAGCGGGTCCCATCCTCCTGGCCCAGTCTTACCGAGCCCGGTCGGAGACACCGATCACCAGGAAAGGGGCCTTCCCACATGGGGAAAGCTTATTCTTTCCGGCACGTGTAAGGACACGGCGGAGGACTAGGTCCCCGACCTGGAGTGATCGGGCCCGAACCGTTACGCTGGTGATAGCGCTTAAGGCTCTGCTTGGTAACGTGCGACTCGGAGCGAGGCGCGTTCATCTTCGCTCCTCGAGGAAGTCGAGGTTGTCGAGCTGCATGTTGTCGTGGTCGTGTGTCGCTGTAGCGCTTGTGTACCCGGGGGAGCCGAAGGTGAGTTCTGACGGCAGAACGGCCTCGGCCTCGTATACCAGAAGAAAGGGGTCTCCCCGTCGCCCGGCTCGGTGTGGTACGATTGGCCCACCAAGACCGGCTGGGAGCTCGTCGATCCACTGTGACCGCCGTGTTTCTTGAGGTCGTTGTAGGGACCTTGTCTTGAGGCCCCGTAGGATCTCGGCGTTCGCTCTTTACGCCTGGCCCATTGCTGGCGGGGTGGGCAGGGGGAGGCGAAGCAGAGCTTGATGCCGACATCGGGAGCAGTATTCGCCGAAGAGCTCGCTCTCGTGAACTGGCGTGCCGTTGTCGGTGATAATGCGGTTGGGACCCCGAAGCGGCTGGTGATTCCCTGGATGAACTGAGCACTGAATGCTTGCGATGTCGATTACGGGGACGCCTCCGGCCACTTCGTGAACTTGTCGATGGCGGACATACAGATGCCGGTGACCCCCGACCTACCCCCCACTACCCGGGGAAAGGGGCCGAGGATATCGAGTCCCCAGACCGCGAAAGGCCAGACAGGGGGATCATCTGGAGTGCTTGCGCCGGCTGGTGACTCTGTTTGGCATGAAACTGGCACGCGCGGCAGCGCTGGACGAGGTCGAACGCGTCCTGCAGAGGCCGTGGGCCATAAATCCCTGCCGGAAAGCCTTACGACCAGGGATCGAAACGCGGCGTGACTGCCACACTCCCCTTCATGGATGTCGGCGAGGATCTCGACGCCAGAGCCGCGCGGAACGCACTTGAGCAGGACGCTGTTGGCGCCACGCCGGTAGAGGTCCCCTTCTACCAGGACATAGCGCTTGGACAAGCAAGCGATCCTTTCTGCTTCCACGTCGTCTTCGGGGAGATGTGCTCGGAGAAGATATGCCCGGATTTCGTCCATCCAGGAAGGCGCGCTGGGTCCGGCCGCGAGGACCAAATCCTGGGGCCGGGAGCGCGTGTCAGGCTCAGACCCGGGCTCAGGGGCTGAGCCCAAGGTCCCGGGTGAGCGCGCCGACGGGGGTCTCGAGGTTTCCTGGGAAAAACCCCCGAGGGGACTGACGCCCGCGAGGAAGCCAGCCTTGTAGAGCTCGTCGGCGCGCTAGTGCAACTGCGAGGGACGTGGCGAAGCGTAGAAGGTCGTCGAACGGCGCTCAAGCTCCGCACTCGTCCATTATGCGGCCAAGTTAGGGTCCAGGGTCTGTACTCCCCGGACACTTGGTTGATGACGAGCTCGGAGTCGCCTTGCGCGCACAACCGTCGCACCCCGAGGGCGATCGCGCCCGAGGCCGGCGAGAAGGCCCTCGTACTCGGCCATGTTGTTGGTGGCTCCGAAGTTGAGGTGGACTGACGAAGCGGAACTCATCCCGCGACAGGGCGATACGAGAGCGACCCCATGGCCCGCGCTGGGGCGACAAGCCCGCCGGGCGCAGGAGCCGTCGAAGCATTATCCAGTGGAGGCGCAGGTCGGGGCGGCAGCTCGGGGGCCGGAATCCGGCGTCCAGCACAGGGTCCGGCTCGGGCCCCGGCGTCCACTCCTAGGCCAGAAATCTGCCAGGACTTGGCTTTTGGATGGCGGTGCGCGCTTGGAAGTGGAGGTCGAACTCGGCTGAGCTCGACCGGCCCACGAAATTGTTAGCGACGCGGCCCTTCCCTCCCGGTAGCAATATCTGCCCGAGGGGAAGGATGTGACTACGGACACCTTGTGCGCCTGGAAGTAGGTGGCGAAGTTTCCTGGATGCGATGAGAACTGCGTAGAGCATTTTTTCTTTTCGCGCTGGGGATAGCGCGATTGCGTCACGTGAGCACCTCGCTGACGAAGATACATCGCTTCTGGTGCGTATTTCCCGACGCGGCCCGGCATGGGCCGGGGATCGGGCTCTGTCCCCCCGGAGGGGGCGAGCTCTCGCCTATGGAACGGGTACGGAGCTGGGACCTTGGGGCCCCGGGTGCAATGTTGGGATGGTCCGGGGGCGCCGCGTACCCGGCTCGCACTCGCCTTGGCGAGGCTGCCCAGGTTCGGGCTCCGCGGGGTGGCGGCCCGGGAGGTAAATCCCGGGTCGCGCGCCTGCTTGGCAAGGGGCGCTCGACGACGAGCGCCGCGCTTACTACCGGCGGGTGCCGCGATGTAGGCAACAGGGCTCGTCTGGTGCCGTGGCTACGAGGACAGGGGGCGTAGTCAGGTACCTCTTGAGGCTCATCAAGGGCTTGATCCGCCTCTCCGTCCAGGTGAACTGCCGGATTTCTTAAGAAGCTTGAATAGGGGGGAGGGCACGCTCCCCAAGCCTGGAGATGAAACGACCGATGTGCGCCACACACTGAGCCGTCAGCTTCTGGCCTCTCCCTGTAGCCTCTCGGGGGGCGCATGCGGGTCGATTGCTTGCTATCTTCTCCGGGTTCGCCTCAATGCCGCGCTGACGACGAGAACCCGTAAGGAGGGCTCTGCCGCCAGGAGGATATGTGGACCCGAACTCGCGCACTTGTCCCGGAGTTCAGGCTTCATCCTTGTGACATCGAAGGTTACGTGAACGTCCCTGGGCCCGAGATCTAGTGGAGTAGAGCCATCTGCTGGCGCGTCAGTGTGAGGCGAGCTTTGCACAAGAATCGTTCAACAGGTTGGCGTCAATGTTGTGACCCTAGGCTGGAATTGCAGAACGATTAACGATTGCTGGACGCGCGGCTGGAAAGTGGAACCAGCATTCTGTGTTAGACAGAAGGCATGAGGCCATATGACGAAAAGGCCCCCTGGGGCGGGTTAATAGAAGTTTTTATTTTCCTCATCTCTCTGCCATGCGGATCTGGTGGTATCCTGCATAAGCGTCAGGCAGCACAAGAGGTCGGCCCGCGGTGTGAGTGACTATCTGGTTTGCGAGGCGAGGGAATGGATCTTGGGGCAAGCTTGTTGAGGGTCGTGTAGTCTAGCACAATCGCAGCTGTCCTGAGTTGTGGGGACGACGACTGCGTTGGCCAGCCCATTAGGCCGGTGGACGCTCGCGGATGAGCCGGCCGAGAGAATATGTGAGTTCTCCTCGACGGACGAGAGGGCCCTAGGGGGTGGCGGGTTGCCGTACTGCCGTTATATGGCACGGGGCGCGCTGATGTCGCGTAGCTGCTGCGGCAGCTGGGGAGGCCACAGCGATGGGACAGGCGCGTGCTCAAATCGACCGCCTGGGGACCCTGGGATGGTCGACGGTGTTGCACAGTGGCGGACGACGTCGTGGTTTGTGCCCGGAGGAAGGCGATGAGCGGGTTTCTATTTGTGCATGTCCGAGTGACGCAACTCGGTCGTGAGGGTCGTCCGCTAGGACTACTCGTTTGACTAACCTTCTGCATCGGAGGAGGGGGGGGCGGGGGTTGGCGATCGATGCGTGGTTGGTGGCGCGGCGTTAGAGCGCAGAGCTGGCGCCAGCGATGGCGCTCGCCGGCCGAGTCGCGAGCTGCGGGGGCGATGTGGTACCGAGTCGTGTCTGTTCGGGCGAGAGAGGGCGGCGTTACGGTCCTAGAACTGTGATCAGGGGCCGGGCTGGTGCTGT